>JAOVVI020003002.1:0-19868 GCA_028571085.2 Nepenthes alata | reverse complement strand
TACTAAGGAAATAGTAACTCCCGATCAAAGCAGCTCTGCCAGTGGGAAGTGCACAAAAATTGTATTTTTACTTGATTGTGCAAAAAAAGTTGTCTTTTAGCAGCAAAAGCAACTATCTTGCAACCATTATGCGGATTAAATCTAGACATCTGCAGCTTGAGCTTTTGTCTTACAAATATCTTACAGTTCAACACTGGACACCTGCAACTTGAGCTTCTTTCACACGGGCGTAATGCACATCGACACAAAGCATCTCGAGCTCACAAACAAGCTGACATCAACCTCTTGCACACAAAAGGAAGTGGACAACAAAATTTTGCTCGAACGAAACAACTCACAAATCTCAAGTGTAAATACTTTGGCTAGAATTCACATGGGCAAACCTTTGAATGAAAATCTTCCTTCCGCACTTACAAAATATAGCCCCATTACTTGGACCGACACTCCTACATAATTACATCTTGCAGTTGAGTACATGCCAACTTTTCCATGTTCTTCATATTACATAATGAAGCTGGTTTACTTTTTCTTGTCATAGGATTGCTTGATCAAAAGATTTTGGCAACATTATAGGTCATTTTGTGACATGCGACAGAGTCTGATTTAACCAGGACCGCCTATGTCCCAGCATTCAGGCACAGAACAGAAGCCACGAAATGAAGCAATGTAGATTCAGAAACCAACACAAGAAAATTACTTTAGCACAAAGAGAAAATCATATACAAAGTGCAGAAAGAAGAAACAGACATTGAGATGCAAGTATAAGGTGAGGCCTTTGATTGCGCAGGAGCATACACAACTCGGACTTCGACTGTTAGCTTCTTTAGTAGGTAAGGCCTACTGGCCCTAGTCCCTAAAAAAATCAGAATTTAAGTATGATTTGATTATCTAAATTGAGAAAGAACATGGTAAGAATTCTAAAAATGCATGAGCTAAATTTCCCACACAAGTCTTATGAAAATGACATGTCATTATATCAGATCATGATCTTTAGTCCTTCCGATATGTTTTTAAAGCAAAGTATATATGATTATTTATATATTATGTGCCTTACTGAACTTTTGGCTCATTTTCTTACTATTTTTACTAACCCTTCACATGAGATGCAAAAGTTCTAGCCGGATGAACATGAATGAAGCACCAAACTGGCATGGAGAGTTTAAATTAGATTTTTAATAATGTTGAATGTTGTTTAATGAATTCAAACAATGTTTAATGTACTGTATTATACTTCGGACAGCGTTTAGGTATCTAAAAATGTTGTATTATGGAGTTCGGTAATGGTTAATGTTTCGGTTTAAGTTTGGACAGCTTTAGAGCTTGTTTGGTGATGTAATTAGTTGATGTTTTGATTTCCGGACAGCAAGTTGTAATTCGGTTAAAAGATTGTTGTGGTTTCATGATTTAATTCGGGTTGTCATTTGTTCGGTGTTTTGATGTCCGTTTCGGTTGTGTTAGTAGGCTGATTATGGTCTAAGTCATGGATGTTGGTTACTTCCATAGATTTTATTATGTTAATAATTGTTTTGAACAAGCATCGCTCCTTACACAATGTCCGACATCAGATTTTCGGTCGGTGTCAGAAGCCATACGTGACATGGCTATTGTTTTGGGTCCTGTGTTTGATGTTGTATTTATTTATAATGGTCGGCCAAGGTATCAACAGAGAGTTCACATCCGGAAGTTAATTAGAGGATAAATTGGTGAATTAATAATATTTAATTAAGAGTTAATTATGGGATCGGAATTTGAATGTTATTCTCCATCTTTCTTATTCACGCATCACAAACTCATGCTCTCTCTTTCTAGCAACAAAGAAGATGAAGACAAAGATCCACAAAGGACAGAGAACCAAAAATCGCAGCTTCCAACTAGATTCTTGTCTCTCTCTCTCTCTCTCTGTCTTTATTTTTTCTCTTTGAAGAATAAAGAACGATGTGACAAGGCATTGGGTTTAGGCTACCACTCGAGAGGTTGGGTCTATTTGATGGTGGTGGAGGTTGGTCAATGGATATGGTCATTTAGGGTTTAGGATTGGTTCGTAATATTGTGGGTTTAAGTTAGTGTTAATGTGGGTTCATGTCGATTTGACTTGTTGTCAATGGGAGATGTGGTGGCGGTGGTGGTTGGTGGCGATGGGAGATATGGTGGTGGAGGTGGTCAGCGGTGATGTGACGAGCAGATCCGGCATGACTTTTCAGTGATGTCTGGTGATTTTGGCCACTGCTGCAATCTTCTCTCTCTCTTTTTTTTGTTTTGTTTCAACAACTTCTAATATTTTTTTCTTCAACAAATTCACTTTTTATTTTGCAAAAATATTGGTTTCTTCCATCACCTCTTCACTTCTCTGCAACAAAGACTTCTAAAAAACCAATATTTTGGCTCTTCCAATTCAGTGGAAGTGGTTGTGTGAAGTATGATTCACAAATTGAGTTCCACTGGTTGTTGACAAGTGGTTCAATGGTGGCTGAGGTTACAGTGAGCCAGCAGGTGGCTTCACAGGCAATGGGCAAAACACAATACATAGAGGATTAAAATGAGGCTTTGATACATTTGATGTAAGGAGGGGGCATAAGGGGGAGGAAGGAAGAAGAGAAAAGGGAAAGGGGAGAACAAGGAAAGGGAACAGGGAGAAGAGAGAAGCTGAACATAGAGTCTTGTTCAGTTTTTTTCACAAAACAAATGCCCACAAAAAAAGTCTTGGCTGCCCGCTTCTTGGGGTGTACTACATTCATCAAATCAAGACTTCAGGATCCTTTTAATTTCTAACACAAGGAAATATTGAAGAGAAACATTATAAAAATATAAGCAACTCTGAGATAAATTTCCCCTTATTTTTTAAATTTCTTCCAAGTTTCCTAAGACCCAAATGAAGGTAAGAGTTGTTGGCTGCATGTACCATCTCTGGGGTATATATATATATATATATATAATTTCTTTCATCATACTAGTTCATGTAAAAATATTTAGTATACTTGGTCCTTCCATTTTTCCGTATGTTGGCAAAACCTGTTTGAAGCAATTGAAACAAATCGAACCATGGCATTGTGGTTCAATGGAGGTTGTGAGGGACAGGGAGAACCAGGTACCAGGGAAGTGACACGTCCAACCTCACACCTTTCCACAGCCAGATATATACCATGTTCAAATCAAGTGTGGCCATGGCCTTTTAACAGAACCAGCTTTAGAAGCATCTAATCCTTCTACCTGTAATCTATACGTTCAGTAGGTAGTTCTGATTTGCTTTTTTTCTGAATTCGTTATACCCTTTTCTTGTCAACCTTTTTTGTTTAAAGGGTCTGGGGTTTGGGATAGGATTCCGTTACAATTTGTCACACCACAACCCCCCCTGTAATTGACTGAAATGGCCTATATTTACTGGAGATTAGTGATAAGTAGCACACGATGACACTTCATGAATGCTAGCAAGTTGTACCATGCTTATTAAAATAAAGCATCAAGGATCAAGAAAAGACTGCATACCTATTGTTTGTTGGGACCCACGAATTTCAGGTATATATCTAGCAGACAATGAGGGAGTATTGTGCAACGAAATATCAGGGATTTCCTTTAAAAGCATATAAACGGGAACATGATCAGAACCTTCCAGCTTAGCACTTCGCCCTCCCTTCCACCTGTTGATAAAACCAGAAGCGAATACTTATGGAGCTTAGGAACTTAGGCAGTCACTTCTGAAATAAATTTCATGCAGGAAAAGGTTTGATTTCCAATCAAAGAAGCTAATGACATCAGCATTCACTCTCCTGTTTATGCAAAGGAATTAAAAAGAAAAACACAAACGAGAGAAAAACAATATTCCACAAATCCACATGGATGTCAAAATCCCTACTGATATTGTACAATAGACACAGCTAATATGGGGGGGGGGGAATAAATTCCATGTTTTCAACCTGTAAGGCCAGACATAGATGTGCACTATTACGGAAGGCAACTGTTCACGATCAGATTTCACTGTAGGAGGGAGCACAGAATCACATCTGCATATGCAATTAATTTTCTATGCCATATAGTTAGCCCTAGATTCTGCCAACCATATGGCAATCAGTTTTACCTTGGTGTAATTCCAGGCTTCCATCATCTTCACTTTGTCATTATATCACTCTCTTTAACATGACAATTACACCAAGGTAATTATCATATGCAATTAATTTTCTATGCCATGTAGTTATCCCTAGATTCTGCCAACCATATGGCAATCAATTTTACCTTGGTGTAATTCCAGGCTTCCATCTTCTAAAGTGTGTCATTATGTCACTCTCTTTAACATGACAAGCCATAAGGCTATGGCTTGGCTGGTCATGTTCTTCATGTAAGCATAAGCCACCAGCAAGAATATGGTCAATCCTCGTGCCATAATTGAACTCCTCAGCACCTGTATGTACTGGCCAAAATGTGTACGCATCTTTCCTATAAAAAATTTAAACATAGGTAAAGGCAAATGGATCATTAGTAAAGGCTTACATAAATGCAAAAAGAAATACAACATGTAAATAAATAATTGTCGGAATGATGGATGGACAGAGAAGGTAACAGAGGGAGGAAATAAGACAGGTTGGAAGGCGGGAAACTAAAAACTAAATTAAGAAAGTATCAAGTAAGATGGAGTATGCGACAATAAAAAACCAATACTCATTGAAGGAATCATTATCAAATATAGAGCATTATAAGTGCAAATCTGGGTTGGAAGCAGTGCTATTGTACACAACCCAGATCTTCTGCTATTGCAAATGGCTAGAAGGACAAATTACAAACCTTTCAGGATTCTTTTCTCTGAAAATGTCAAAGAAAGCACCTCCATTTTTCACCAACAGAGATCTGAACCACCTACGAAACCTACATGAGTGACCATATGAATTGTTTATTCTCAAATAGACTCATACTCCAATCTGTCTGGAAAATAGTGGATCTAATGCAAAGTAGGGAAAGGCTTAGTAACTAGAACAATCAAGTGTGAATATCAGACTAATTTTGCACAACAAGAAGGCAGCAGTTTACTCATTATGCTCAAAATCTGGTCCAGCATCACAGCGATCTATAGCGGCGGGAGCAATATTGAGATCACCCACCACAAAAACCCTTCTTCCTTGATGTAGAAGCAACTCCCATCTTTTCTAAATCAAAGATAATAAATATCAATTAAAGAACATCATGGGAATATGTGAAGGTCAGGTTGACAACTCCCATAGCACAGAGATGCTCCTCCACACAGTAGTAAAGTATGAGAAAAATTGAGATGTTAAATATGACTGCTTAAGTAAAGAAAAGAGTTGAAATCTCTGAAGTTATAAAAAATATACCAGAAACTAAATACAGTACCTATAAAATATATGAAGGGAAATACCAAAAATAGCCATAACTTTTCTCTTTTTCCCAATTGTATTCTCTATTTTATTTTTTTTTCATTCTATTATCAACTTTTATTATTATTAAAATAATTTTATTCTATGCAAAAAAAAAAAAATTTGTCAGGTTGACCAGATTAAAAGATTTAATCTCAAATCTTCTATCCCGACAATCCCTAAATGGAATTGCATAAGGGCAACCCATTCCTAAGTAACTTGTTAGTTAGTTATGCAGCTTTCAGAGAAAAATTCTACAATTCAAAAATGAGTGAGATAGAGTTAAGGGAGAACACTACTACTGATAGATCTTGACTAGATCGAGAGGCAATCTCACGTGGAAAGAAAATAATGAAAGAAACTCTAAACGTGTAAAAATAAAAATTGAATGTCACTTTTAGAGTAATTTACACCAAATCTCAACCAAAAAATTTACATATGATGCAATGGCACTAAAATAAAGTTGACAATATAATTGAGAAAAGGTTGAAAAAGTTGAGAACAGTTTTGATACTTTTTCCTAATATAAAAGCAGAAAATGCAAGCATAACATTTCACTTGATGAAAAAATGAGCCAGAAAAAGATTGGGAACTCTTCTCATATAACTCTCATCCTTCTTTCAACTTCAACTAATTGGATTCTATGACCAAAAGGCACCAGCATTGGCACAGTAGAAGTGAAAAATACTGGATCCCGAGATTTGTTTACATCTACAGTAAGCTAAAATTTGCATATATGCAATGCTTAGTTGTCAAAGATGTTTTATCCTAGTATCAAGTAAGAGTCACTTCCTGACTAACTTCATTTATTAATTGGGAAAAGATAGTAATCCATCCATCACTGTCTTCAGCGCTTACTTGCATCAGAAAAAAATATTCTTAAAACAGCCTTCATTACAATCAAAAGAAGTTCCCTTAAAAATTTTGACAATAAGCTGAAATATTCCAAAGATAAAATGAGAAGACATAACTAAAAAATAACCAGCCATGATAACCAGGTAATTTTGGTAAAGAATGCAACCTTGCTTAGATTTTGCTTAATGTTCAGCTAGGTTGCAGTTATCTCAGAGATTATTTTCCCAATGACAAGGATGCAATGGTCGTCAACTATTATAAATCAGTTGAAGGTGAGTTGGTGCAAGATTTGGGAAAAAGCTTGGAAGTTGCTTGGAAAGGAATCTTCCGTTGGAAACCCTTTAAAAAATGGGTTATAAATGGCCAATTTATTTGCATGAACAACTTAGAATTCATCAACTGCATCTTCTACATTGTAAAGGGCCATTAGATTACAGTTCTCAGCGTTATCATCAATGGTGTGTACTGGGAACATGCTAGCTGGAAAAGAGGTTAATTAGTGAAGGAAAAAGGAGTATACTCCAAGTAAATACCTTTGGATATCATTTGGTTACTTTCAGATGGAAATGAATGGGAGGCCTTCCAGCAACAGGGGTGCTTCTAACAAGTTCACACCATGTTGCCAGTCAAACCTCTGTTCATCTGGGTGAAGGATTTCGCCCTTCTTCCATTGAATTTTGATAGTTTTTATGAATATTCTCATCCTGGGAAAGTATGGTAAGCTCTCATGATTTTTTTCTTGTTTATGGATGATTTCCCCTTGGACATCCTATTAACAATAATATTTTCTTATTTTGTCATACGGGAAAAAGCATTATCCACCTCAAACTCATGTTCACATGCCTGCCAAAATCCCCAGTAAAATGACAGCATATCAAACTACAAGAAATATAGAAAACACATTCAACAAGCATGGAGGTAAACCAGCATCAGGGAAGGCAAGCTAGGTTCATAGATCAGCAGAAGAGCATAATAAAAGCTGTCACAACTTGTGGGTCATAGAAGATAATAAAGTAATCACTATATGTACAAGCAGGTGTGTATGAGAGCGGGGAGGACAATCATAATGTAAAATTACGCAGCAAGAAGATAATAGCATAATACATTCTCTTTGATGCTAGGAATATAGATTTACCTGCAATATCTTGAAGAAGTTGGTTTTAAATTTTATCCTCTCTGCATCATCAGAATCAGCCCGAGGCCCATATACATTGAAAAGAACTGCCATACTCCGGAAGCAATAGTTAGCACGAAGGTTTGGCTACACAAGCAATTTGAGGCAGACCATCCAAAGTAAACATGATACAAATAGTAATTAAGCAATTTTCATTTTCAAGGTACTGAGAAACAAAGCAGTCTGATATCCTTTTTTGCACTATGGAAGCTGGCTACTCTCTAACCAAAATCATATTCAGCAAGTCAAAAAAGAGAGCCAATCCATTAGGGTTTCAAATCAGAAGGACTTTTCTGCATACCGAAATGCCCATGATCTGTGATGATACAACGTCCCTCACTATCAACAATCAGAAGCTCATCCCGGGTGAACTCCTTCAGACATTGCATGTCAGCAAATGCTTCAGCATTTCTAATTTCAGATCCAAGAGATCTTTGAAGCAGGCCAGTAAATCCTTCCTCTGCTGTCATTGGTAAAGCTACTTCATTACTAGAAAATGCGGATTTTACACGGCAAAAGGTTGCAACACCTACACAAGCACCCATAAGTTATTGCTTCTTCTTACAAAATCATAAGATAGCTTAGATGCCTTCACTGCAGTTGACCTTTCAAGAGTCTTATATCAGCAACACAAGTAATTTCACGCCAAAAGATGTAACATCATCAAAAATAGCTTTTTCCTTTTTGCTAGATAAATTAGGAGACGGGGAATTGAACGTTGTACCTACAGTCCTTAGGCCTCAACTTTAACCAACTCAGTTAAAGCCTCATTGGCCATCAAACTTGATGTAGAAGCTGGAAATCATAATTGGCATTAGTGGACCGAACAATATTTTAAATGGAGCCAATATGTAACCCGTAGGTTACATCAGTCTAAACACACGATATTTTTATTACTAACAACATTTACATTGTTGATAGTCCAGTAAGAATTTTTTTTAGGCAAATTAGTGGACCTAACAATTAATATCCTAGATATGTCCTAGAATATCCTTCCCTAAAAGTATTCTAGAAATCCACAAGGATGAGAGATCATTCCACAGTCCATAGAAAAATAAAAGGAGGCCGTGCAAAGTATATATTATAGTTTTGAATGACAATAAGACATTTCACCATAAGAACAACTGGCAAGGCAAACCTTTTAAGAGTATATTATCTTAAACTTCTAAAAAGAAATACGTCTGATTAAATATTTTGCAGTACATTCTTAGTTTCCACCAAATAAAAGGTTTTGTTATCAAAATGTCTGATGGTTAACATTTACACCAGAGGCAATGGAGCTTTGGCAACCGAATTTTGTTCTACTTATTCACATGAAAGGGCAATCTTCAGCTATGATGTCAAGGTCCCTACACCGTCAGCCTGATTACATCTTGTTAGTCCATCTTGTGCCTAATAAACCTTGAAATTTTACAGGTGATGTCAGCAGCCAAAATGGTAAAGCTCAAAATAGTATCCTTTCTCTTAAGATGACCTACGCAGAGATTAAAAGCTGGCTAGGTGGTTATGAAATTAATAGCCCGTGTGTTCTGGCATACTACAGACACCTTAATTCAAATTAACACAGTTACCACTACAACATATTTCCATATTACGAAATGGAAAATCACTCAGTTTTCTCTCAAGTTCTCTTTTTGTTTCTGTTATAATCCATTTCCGTCTTACTATAAGCTAAGTCCCTCAATATTGGTGATACAAACACAATGGTACCTGAATAACCGGTGCGGCCTCTACCGGATGTACGAGTACACGAAAAGAAGGACTCATACCCCTCCGCCATGATCAAATCTGCCGTCAGCTCTTGTCTAGTTAGCTTTATCTCCTGAGTACATTTCAAGCAACCATTACCACCAAATTAAAGCTATCATGAGCCGTAAAAAGCGGCGATGAATTGCAGGGAGTGAGAGTAGGGGAACCTGGAAGCAGATGATATCAGCATCGAGAGAACTAAGCAATTTGAGGAGAGAACCAGACTGAGAAATTCGTTGCCTGAGGCCGTTGACGTTGTACGTGACGATCTTCAACATTTCCTAGGACTTTCTGTTAAAACCTGACTGTTTCCAGACATATTTCTTTGATCTTCTCGGGAGGTTTTCTCATTCGTCCGTAAAATTCAAACACACGAAGTTCACATTGACGACTCGCTGAGCCAGAAAGGGAAGAAGGCGTTCTGTTCGCACTGTGTCGAAGAGCTAACCGCCAAGGAATTATCCTCTGCTAGGTAAAGGCCGTGGGGGATCGAGGATTGCTGCATCTCGAGGGTTTCAACCATAAATTAAAAAGTAGATGTTATAATTTTGAGTCGTTATAATCGTATAATTCTTTCACTATTTTAATGTAATTTTTTATTTATGAAAAAAAAATTAAACGAAACTCGTCATTCTTCCCTATATAAAAAATATAATTATAAAAATACCGTATGAGTTATATAAAAATAATTTGATTATAATTTGATTATATTTTAAAATTACAAAAAAATTAATTGAATTTAATTATTATAATATAATTAAATTTAATATTTTATTTAAATTTAGTATTTAATATTTAGAGATGGAGTGTCTTGATTGAATATTATAATTCTAATTGGGGGGTATACTGTTATATATATATTACAATTATAATTCAAAGAGATTTTAATTTTTTTTCAATTAATAAATTATAACGTAATTTGTTATATCTTTTTTCGTAAGTGACAATAAATTAAAAAATTAAAAAAATTATATATTAAGGATCATATCAAAATCTGAATATAACTCCCTTAAGACAATTTAAAAAAAGATAGAATTTGGGTCCGTGAAATTTATGAAAGAATATCTCTTTAAAATTTTAAAAGGATAATCCCTTTTAAAAAAATAGTCTTTTCTATAAAGTTTGGACCCATAGAAGAACATCTCTAGAAAGCAATCTGTTTTATAACCATTTAAATATGATAAATTATGGTCACAATAAAGAGTTTATAGACAATCAGACCTAATATGAGATCATTTATAACATTATAATAACATATCTGATATTATTATTTTTATAAAAATAAGACCCGAATTTGATATGAATTTTGCCTTAAATAATTGCAGAGGCGCACACTAAAATGAAAAATTGAGGTTGTCAAATCTCTAAATGTGATTAAGCGTATTGAAATGCCTACTAATACAAAATTAAATGTTGAAGGTACGGATAAGAGTGCAGGCCCCAGACTAGAAAAACTTAGACCACTCATTATATAACATTTTGACATACCAAAAAACTAAAAAGCCGAGTAGAAAATAAAACACTTGTGGTTATATTGAGCACAAGATAACCCACAATCCATTTGAAGTACCATTTTTATTATAACCACAACACATTATCAACACATCAAATGCAAAAAGCATTGAGAAACCAAAAAAACAGGGATAATGTATACAGATACATTTAAAAAAAACTGGGCAACCCACTCCACAGCAACATGCGCATATCAAAGACATAATTTTTTGAAAATTTTGCCACAATATATCTGATATGTATATAACATTATGAAAAATGGGTATAGATTTGTAAATTTTAAAGCCAAATTGCATGATGGTATTTTCCCGAGTTACCTCTAATTCACCATGTCAGTATTATACCTCATAAGTCATTCCAACCCTTAGAAGCCTACTATGAGGAACTGCCATTACCTCTTCCCCTTGCCTAAAGTTCTTCCTCAAGAAATCATAAACATAGTTCACAACTATCTTCTTCAACAATGAAGACTCCTGCTCTGCAATAACTTTCGTTTCTCCCAGCAAATATACAACTCCTTCATCCAAAGCATTTTGCACAAACTGTACCTCTTCGGCTTCTCGCAATGGTAATGCTAAGTTATCGGCATTCATTGATTCGGATGAAACTCCCAACGTCCTGTTCTCCTGTTGCAGTTCCTCAACATGAACTGCCGGGTTACCTGAACCTCGGCCCCTGCCAAAATCCGTGGCAAACAAGGTAGAATGCTGGATGCTTGTTGTCTGGTCTCCGTCTTCGGTAGTTACTGCATTAAGCATCAAGTGACCTTGTTGGATGAAGTCAATCAAGTTTTCGACCAAGTGCCTCTCGAACTGTGTCGGTGGCTCGTTGACGTCATTATACCCGTATCTCACCACACAGCGGAACATCATATTCTCTCTTGGCTCAATCTGCCGAAACATGAACCGCTCTTCTGATGCCACTTTGCTGATTGGCAGAGACTTGACCGAGACAAATACAAGAACTGAATGAATGGACGGGATGCTGTTGACGAAGTGGGGAAATATTGGAGGAATGCCATGGACGAGCTCGGAGTATAAAAACCCGATTCCCGGCACTCTATTTATGTTGGGGCTATTCACTATGTTCTTCATGGAACCAGTAGAAACCTTGTGCTGAAGCTCGTACATGTATCGTTTTGTGTGCACGTAGTGCCATATTCCCATTATTGTCATGAGGATCAACGCGAATGCAAGCGGAAGATAGCCACCCTGTTTAAATTTGTACAAGACTGATGACAGATAAAGGAGTTCGATTAAACCAAATATGACGGCGAAGAGAATGATTTTCCAAATCTTTGTCTTCCATATCATGAGCATTATAAGAGTAACCATACATGTTGTGATCACCATCACAAAAACCACAGCAATTCCTGCACCACAAAATCAACAATGCTGTAAATCAGAACTCTACACGAATACAATGATGGGACTGTCAGTTCTCGATCTGAAAAATGAATGAACACAGATTTTAACGAGAAATCATTGCACGTTTCATGAGATATAGACCAGATCAGACGCCAAGGAGTCGCCCGATCTAAGAAACTCAAACTTCAAATGTATTTTGTTGGTTATTTGGCCATTTCCTTAAAGCTTGACCCACCATGAGCAGAAATCTATGTAACTAATACAAATTTTGGTATATCATATCTCCCATGTATTTGCATCGGGCCCATGGATGAAAATACTGGAATTGTTATCAGTATTAATTGTGGCCAAATCGGATGATATGTATCGGTATTAGACGATTCAATGTAATTTTCTTTTGCAAATTGGAACCAAAGGGGAAATATAGACCAATTTTGAGCATACGATATATTGTCCATAACACGACACATATTTTGTCATGGTGTCAAGGGCCCAAATTCCCAATACTGATATTTTTCCAGGACTATAATATGTATGCTAAAAGTGGCAAAGCTTGATTAAACCAAGTGAGCTCACCGTATGCATTTCCAATCTTGTCAGTTGTTTTGAAGGCAAATGTGACCACAACACAAGCAATCATAAGAATGTAGTTTATCTCGGGGATGTAAACTTGTCCTTCGTACTTGGCTGAGGTATGAATAACCTTCACTCTTGGGAAGCATCCTAGGCTTAGGGACTGAGAAATAATAGCAAAAGCTCCGGATATCATAGCTTGGCTAGCAATGACAGCGGCAGCCACAGCCACGACAAATGTCGGCCAATATATTTTACCTGTAAATTCCATATTTTTTTGTAAATACATGATTATAACCTGTCTTAGTAGTTGGAATTTGTTTTCCATTCTCCATTCAGTGTAGAATAAAGGAAAATTGGAAGGAAAAATATTTTCAATTCTAACCCAATGGAGCCTAATTAAAGAGATTTTACCTGGAATTGATGCATAAAAGGTATTGGACACATCTCCTGGGTATCTGGTGAGATATGCTCCTTGCCCGATATATGCAGCTAAAATTGCTGGAAATACCATGGTGGAGAAACTAATCTGCATTTGAATTGCAACATGATAATGAATTAGAACTTTGAAGTATCTGATGCAAGAGAAAAATTGCAAGCCAACATAAAATGATTACTTAATTCTTGCTATTACATATTTCAATTAATTGTCTCTAAAACAGTTCTGATTGGTTCTAAGTTGCAATCACTGAAAAAGAGGAAGTACATATTGCAACTACAATTGCTTTCCGTCAACTAGCAATTGGTAGTTCAAGGTGAAATTGCTGTATTCCACGGGAGGGCAATGAACCTTGCAACCAATCATGAATTTAAGCTGTGCCTCGTGGAATGAAAGTTCGCAGTTTACAAGCCCAAAAATTTTAAAGCCAGCAAATTGCTTGCATATTTTACAGATGATGCAGTGTAATATGCAGACATGGTCCATCTATGGGGCATCAGTTTCTTTAGTTTAGTTTCAAGGGAGTAGATGATTAATATCTGAAAAATATTCAAGTTTTTTTAATCATAAAAAGGAACCATCAATGCATGAGACTCCCCTTGTGAGGTCTGGAAAAGATCAATTGTAAGTAAATATAATCTTACATTGTAAAAAGTTTAATTCAATAGTTTAAACCTATGACTGTTATGTCATAATAGAACAATCTCATTATTACGCTAAGGCTTACCCTCCTTAATCACCAAGTACCCCAAATAACTCTGAATTGCATTTGGAATCAAAAGTTACATCGCCTTTGTAACTACATGACTTACACTGACAATACACCTAAATTATAGGGAGCCTATATAAGAATGATTGATGTGTTAGATTCAAATTTATTATTTGTCCTTATAAACTCAAGCCTAATGAACCATTTCTTATATTCTTACTGTGCATTCAATTCCAAACTCAAGTAATTCTAAACTACAATTGCATTCATATTCCATGTTAATAATGGATGTAACCAGAGACCCTATTCAGTTTTGATGAAAGTCGATGCAACTGTTTATCGCATTAGAATCACAATATGTATGATTGTTTGAACAAAATGTGCTACATTTAGCAACAGAGCAATGAAAAAAATGGTATTTGTCCCACATATTCAGTAGGAAAACTAAAAACTTGGTATAAAAATGTATAAAGAACAGAAATATATGAACCCGAAACACTTATTTCCTCTCATTACAAGTCTATAAATATTGTATTCGTGTATCAAGTAAAATTATTTTTTAATCATTCAGAAAATAATAGATGAACAAGGATGTGCATGTACAAAGGAGAAACGGAAGTATGTCTCACCTTCGTTACTTCCATGTGCATGTATATAGATATCATTTGTTTTTCTCATGTACATTAGTGTATATAAACTTTTCTGAATATACACCTATCAAAACTCTTTATCATGTTGCAATTTCTTTACTTTCAAGGTCATACACGTCGGCTCCATATTACACTGATGTGAGCAACCCTAAAAACCAAGATCTTTTGTTCATTCATTCCAAGAAATCATAGATCAAACAGTGCCTTTGTATAGTCAGTGGAGGCTCCACAAGCAGGGTGAACTGCCCCATTATTTATTCCTGACCCAATAGAACTTCCAATGAAAAAGACGGAAAACAAAACATTTAAGGGCTTTTATAGAGGAGTTGGCCAAGATAACCATTTAATTAGGGCCTAATCCTGCATGAACTCATCATATTAATCAAAAATATACTTCAGTACTTACTTGAACAGCCGAGACATTAAAATGACCCAGATCAGCAAACATGGCTTCAGTACCTATTAAATGTTAACTAGTATAAGATTAAAAGAATTGTCATGTCACGAACCCGAACCAAGCAAGTCAAATAGTTAATTTATTTTAATTTCAAATAACAAATAAATAAATTCCAAGTCAGGTGTGACATAACAGACCGACTATAATTTTTGATATCCAAATTAATAATATCAAATGGAAACCTGGGTATCACATGCCAACACAACAAAATACGAAAAAATCTCAGCTATGTAGCTAGGTTCGTGCCTATTTACCTGTGATGCACAGAAGAACTCCACCAAGGGATATCCAACCTCGCTTCCCATTTCTTTTGAAGTAATCAATAATGTATTTGGGATTAAAAGCACGTAACACCTTTACTTCATACTTGAATAAATTGTAGAGACCGATGCCGCTTATGAATAGAAACCACACAGAAACAATCGGTGCAAATGTGAATCCCACTTTGTCGGTGCCAAAACGTTGAACGGAAAAGAGAACTATCAAGATAGCTATTGAAATCCAGACATCAGCATCTGAAAAAAGAAAGCAATATGAGGATTATTGATGTTATCACAATCTGTTGCAGTATGACTTTAAGGTTATTTACCATAAGCATGAGCATACATGTGTAATAACTAAGCAATGGTAATACGAGTTTTCAGTATCATACTTTCGCTTAATGATTTGATCCCTCCAACTGCAGAAAGGACTGCAAAACAAAACCAATCAGGAGTCATTTTTCTACATTTCAAACTTAAATATCTTTCTTTTGTACCCTGTAAAAACTTGGTGCTTTTAGCCCTCCAATTATCAGATAAGCAATGGATAATGGTACGTGTAGATATTGCCACGTACAAAAAGTTTTTCCACTGATGTAAGGTAAACTACATATGGTCAAGCTAAATATCATACCATTTTTTCACATATATTTTATATGGAATCTCCGAAATTTTAAATTTGCTTGCGTCCAATGCCCCCCTACAATGCCCATTAGGATTCTGTTAGAGTCTCCGTCAATTGATATTGGTTGTCAAAAATCTAATCACTATTTAATTTTAGAATGATAAGACTGCCTTTATAACGAACAAAATGGGAAACGAGTTAGTTTCCATAGTAAAAGAATAGCCCATAAACAAATACGACGTCTCACTCCCTAGTGGCACCATCTCCATAACAACCAAACACCATCACCAGCACCCAGAAAAGAGAGAGAGTGGACGAGGGAGACATTCTTTTACTAATAAAAACATAAATTATTCTAAACTAAACAAGCCCTATTCAGCAAAGCTGAGAGCAATAGAACTTCAAGGAAACCCGTATTCAGATAATTAAAAATCCAAATGAAATCCAAGGGTATACATATTAGTCCAGAATGAAGTACCTGTCGAAGTGTCAACAAACTAGAAAAAAGGAAATCGACCGGTTATTTTCCCTAGAATTTTAATCCGGAAATCCGGTGGCTCCTCGACGCCAGACTTCACAGGGAGCCAAATTGGAACTTTGCAGTGTACAATTCGACAAAAACAATTCCTCTAATTTGACCGATTCGTCCTTAAAACTGAAAGATTAGGGTTTTTGATACGTTCGCCGACCGCACCACAATTCCCAGCCTCAGGGAGGCGGAGATCTGACAGAGAGGAAGAAACAGGTAGAGGAAGAAGGAGGAAACAGGGGGAGAGAAAAAGAGATGAGAGAGGAGAAAGAACGAGAGACAGAGTGAATAATAACTACAATGTCCTTCACAATCACCATAAGAGCAGCATAAGTAGCAACAGAAATCACAATAACAAAACAGAAAGTAAACTGTCCGCGTGTATAGTTAAGTGGGGAAAAGGAAAAATATGAACAGAATATCAGAATAATAAAATCAGGTGAACTAATTCAAGCCCGGATATAATCCCACAGTTTTAGAGGAGGCTGTGTAGTCCGGGTGCTCCTCCATGTAATTTGTGACTCCGTCGGTGCTGAAACGTCCCGATTAATCAAGCCGGTAATAGTTGTGGTGTGCAAAATTTATGGCATAGAAAATAAATACCGAATACATTTTAATTCGATCCAAAATTAAGTGACATCCTAATTTATAAATAATTCGAATTCAAAACGCATTACCACGTATTAATCTTATATTGATTATTGAAAAATACTTTAATTGTATGATGAGTGTCATTGATTCGCTTTTATTTAAAGCTAACTTTATCCTACATGCGCAAGATAAAGTAAACCGAAGCCACTAATATAAATTTTATTATTAAAATATAAATTTAAATATATTATAAGTATTTATTTTTATATTATAAAATTATAAAATAATATTATAATTATTTTAATTATGCTGAAATATCGTAAATTAGTTGGGTAAATTACCCCACCGGCGGCGAAAAAGTCACCTTCCGTTTAAAATTTCCGACATTGTTTTTAAGCCCACAGTTTTCCGCCATTGGTTTTCCCTCCCCTTTATATACTCCATTGACAAGGGCCTGCTTTCTGGCACCGACTAGAGTAAAACAAACCCGGAAGCGGCAAGCAGTACGATGGCGTACCCGACGGTGGCGAAGCCCAGCCGGAGCGATGAGGTCGTTGACTCCGATCAACAGCTGAGAATCGACAATCAGATCAGAGCGCATTTCGATTCCATGTGCCCTAAGCGATCCACCAAGCCCAACAGAAGTGAGTCGGACTCAGCTCTACCGCCACCAGGAACGCTGTACGTCGACGGGATCATCCCCGAGTTTGAGAAGTTAAAGTCTCTTCAGTCCGAATCTCAAGTCCGTCAATGTCTATTTCTCTTTCGTGCCTGCATCCTTCTTTCTATGATCAGTTTGTATCGTCGTTTCCTTTTCATTGATCTTTTTCTCGCTCTGTTTTAGGTTGTTTTTTCAACGGAAAACGGAGCGGTACAAGACGATTTTACGGAGACGGAATACTACAAGGAGTTAGAATCCATTGAGAAGCAACATCACACTGTCTGTGCTCTCTCTTTCATTCTATATCTTGCTTAATTAGGCCAGGTATTCTATATATTACATGTCGAGTTCCGACTTCTTTTGGTTGAGCAGACGGGAACTGGATTCATTAAGGTGGAGGATGAAGGTGCTGAGACTCGACCTGACTATGATTTCCCTAGAGCGATTCATAATGAAGGAGAGAGAAAGACGCTGCTCTCGGCGTTCAGATCCAATCCTGCAACCAACGACTGGATTCCCAGCGCTGTGGTTAATCAGGTATTTTCACGGCTTCTTGCTTCAGGTTTTGTTTAAAAAGTATTCGTTTTCGCTTTGTTGTTTGATTTCTGTTCAAGTCACCATAGATTGGATGCCGTCAAATTGAACCACCAGGTTGCTTGTCCATCCTCAAAGCCCATTCGCAGCGGTTAGGTTGGCTTGAAGAAGAAGAAGGGGAGAGAGAGAGAGAGAGTATTAATAATACTGGTTTGAATTAATAGGATTATAGGGATTTCCGGTGAAGAAAATGGAGGATTGAGATGAAGATGAGTTGGTGGAATCTTTGTTTAATTTGAATTGTTAATGGAAGCGTCTGGTCATTGATCTTATCTGCTAACCTTTAAAAAGTAATAAATATATTTTTTAAAAAGGTAATTTGAAAATAATTTTGTGGTAAAATGGTCATTATGCTGAGATGGCGTGTTGCTCACGTGTTGATCAATTTATAACATATTAATTATTTATACGTATAGTCTCTTGAGATTTTTAAAAAATAAAAATTATAATAAAAAGGTAGATTAATTTAAACAAATTATAAATAAATACAATAACTAATATTTTTTTTATTGAAAATGATATCATAGTTACCTACTAAATAATTAACTATAGACAATTTGCAATTTCTACGTACCTTTATAGTAATTAATTTTAACATATATTTGTGATTGGTATATTAGTAATAGGCTGGCTTAAAGAGAAGTCAACGGAAATCCAAAAAGAACAGTCAACGTTCTTACGACCCACTAAAGAAGGCGGGCCTAAAAACTGAAAAGCCCAAAACCGAAACGGTCAACGCGGGACGTTGACCGTCTTGGCGGCCAACTTGCTCGCAGGCGGTCAACTCAATATTGACCGTCGTGCGAAGCCAAACTGGACATTTAGAAGCTTTCCTACAATGATGGGCCCATTCTACTATGACCCACAGCCCATCAGTGGACCGTCAGTCACTCTCTTTTCATTCTTTGCGAGAGCGGCCAACACACTGACGGTCAACTCAGGCGTTGACCGTCTGTGCCCTGCACATTGGGCCCAAATAACGTCTTTCTACAATAATGGGCCTACTCTGTTTGGGCCCACGACTCATCCGGCGGCCAACCACAGCCTTTCACGCGTCTTACACGATTCTAAAAGGATACTGACAAGATTGACGCCATTCAAATAAGGAAGGCGCCAGATCTTCTCAGTATCTTGCCCGCCAAGGCACTCTAACAGTAACGAATTAAGAAGGAAGGAAACGAACTTGGAAAGCTGTTGGCTGCCACACAAGGAAACTATCACTCTCACCTTGGCAACTTGCGTCTGTTCCAGAAGGCAAGCCAGCTACGGTGGAGATATGATATCCTGCATTTTAAAAAAGGAGAATCACCCTCTCAACCATAAATAAGCCCTAGAATTTTCGTTCTAGGCACGTCCTCTTTGACTCCTTGATAGACGCTTTCTCTAAGGCTCTCATTGTCGCTTTCTTGGACGTTTTTATTTAGGCTTTCTTACATGTTTTTTTTGAAGCATTACAGACACGCTTTCTTACATAAAGTATTCTAAGTATTTTAAATGAGCTCCCTCTCAGCCGCCAGAAGCTCACAGAACCTCAAACAATCTCTAAGGCAACGAGCGAGCCCTCACGGTCGTTTACGCCTTCCTACCATCCAGATACAAGACAGGCCTCACGTCTCTCTTACATCTGGATCTTCACACTCATCATCCCCCTCATTATGCTCAATTGCTCTTCAATTTCTTTCATCAGAGATTGCCTTACTGACTTGAGCGTCGCAGTATTTTCGGTGGGACAACCTCCCGCCGATAACGCTGACCTCTTGTTC
>JAOVVI020003001.1:0-19869 GCA_028571085.2 Nepenthes alata | reverse complement strand
ACCTTAGATACTCGAATCAATCATAATATTTTACAATTAGCTTATTTTATGTAATGATATTGTATGTTTTCATATAGGTACCTATTACTTAGTTGATACAGAATATGCAAATTACAATGGATTCCTTGTATCATTTAGAGGGTAGAGATACCATTTAAATGAATGGTATCAAGGCATTAGCCAAGAACGGCTGAGAAATTTTTCAATATAAAATATATTGCTACTCGTAATATTATCGAATGATATTTTGGATTGCTGAAAATACAGTTGGAGATCCTTAGAAGTCCATCATTTTGTCCTATTAGATCACACAATCGAGTTATCATTACTTGTTATCTACTGCACAATTTCATAAGAAATGAGATGGAATATGATCCTATTGATGATCAATACAATGACATGCATCACGAGGACTTCCTTAACGAAGACACAAATATGATAACACTACTAGATCCAAGTGATGGTTGGCATGTATTTAAAAATAATTTGGCAAATGCTATGTTCAACGAATGGAGATATCATTGAATTTTATCACAGCCAATTTGAGTACTATCATTTATATGTTCGTTGTTCCATATCATTAATTTTGGATCCACTTCTTGGAATGTTATATGTTTATTGTCACAATCATCAAAATTGTTATTCCATATCATTTATATGGCTTCTTCGGCTAAAACGTCTTGGATTCACTCTTTCACCATTATAACAGATAAAGGTAGTTAAATATGTCACAATAAGATAAAGATAGCACAAGAAGATGAGAGATCCATGAAGATGAAACTCTTATTGCCAGTATGGTCGAGTTATACAATATTAGTACACACAATGCTGATAATGGTTTCAAGTCGGGTTACTTGCTTGAGTTAGAAAGGATTTTACGACAAAAATTGTCAAATTTATCTTTGAAGGCAACCTCACATATTGTTTCTAGGATAAAGATACTGAAAAAAGATTGAAATATCGTATATAATATGATAAAGGGGATGAATACTTCTGAATTTGGGTGGGATAATTCACAAAAAATGGTTGTTGCGGAACCATACATGTGGAATGCATACATATCGATATGATATCTATTTTTCATTGTTAATTACTTCTTAGGATTACCTGTTAATTTAGCATCTATTATATATTAACAATGAATATGATATACTTTATGTTTGGAGATAGAGTCACAAGGGAGCTGCTATTTGGAGGAAAAAGCTGCTTCCATATTTTAAAGATTTGTCAATAATCTATGGTAAAGATCGTGTAATAGGGGCATATACACAAACTGGCGATAACGTCATTGCGAAGCTGCAGCTTAATGAACCAGAGAACGAGCAGTGGAGTGTGAATGATGTTCCAGAAGTGGAAATTGAAGACTTACTTGGTACAAATGATTTTTCGAGTTGAAGTGTATCGCATGTGTCAACTCCAGCTAAACCAGGGACATCCAAGGGAAGGAAACGGAATGCTAGTACAAATATGACAAAAATAGCTGTTTGTATTATCTAAGTAACTGATTTATTGAGTAAAAATATTAATAAGATTAGTAAAATGTTGAGCAAAAGTTTAGAAACCAACACACGGGAGTAAAAGATGACACAATTATATACTTTATTGACTGAAATTCATTCATTACCGACGAATGAAAAGAATACAACATATATGAAATGCATACGTGATCCGATACTTATGGTGGGCTTACTTAGTATTCCACCGAAATAAAAATTAAAATTTATCAACCAATTTATACTGGAAACCATGTGGTAATCAAATGATTTATACTTTTTCTTTTTCTGCAACTCTAAGGTTGTAATGAATGGTTGTATTTAAATATTAGATTTTCTTTAACATGTTGCATGAGATACAAAGCTTATGCAAGTTTAATATGCAGGTTAAGAGTTAATGATAAATTGTACAGGAATGTTACTACTTGACTTGTATATATTTTTATTATATTTTTTAAAATTTTAATTGTATACTGTTTTTACATGATTATATTTTTAATTGTACAAAAAATTTTATTATACAGGAATACAATTTTGTTAATTTTAATTGTATGCATTTTAATTAGAGTATGATGATATTTTTAAATTTTTTGTATTGTACAGAAAATTTATTTTTATAATAAAATATGTATATTAAATAATGTGTATTATAATTATATATTATATTATATTATATAAAATAATATGATTTTTATAATATGTATAATTTTTTTGTATTATTTTTAAAATATGTATTATAGTATATATTTATTAAATATGTATTTTAAATGATAAAATAATATAGTATATTAAATAATAATTCTGAATAATTTATATAATATATATAAAAATATGTACATATACACATGTGTGTTATATTATGTAATATATTTTTAAATTGATTATTAGTAAAAGCGTCATTTTGATAAATTTTTACCTTATTCTTTATACAATTTTACAAATCAAACATTAAAATATAAATTTTTAACTAATTCCATTCCAATAACCAAATATGGAATAATAATTTTTAACTATATTCTCATTATATTATATTTCCTGTGAATAACTATTCTATTCCCATCTTATTCTATTCTAATAATCAAATATACTGTAAAATTTTGATTTTAGCAATAGAACTAATATCTGCTCGCAAGATGAAAAAAATAGAATAATAATAATAATAATAATAATAATAATAATAATAATAATAATAATGTTAAACAAAACATAATGTTTAATATAAAGGCATCCTAGTCAGCATATTATTATCCTCATCTCCGTTTGGTGTAAGATCTTTCCTTGTTAACTTGCATTCTATAGGATCACAAAAATATGCGTATATTCCACTTGGTTTACAAAACAAGTTGGAAGTTAAATATCACTCCCACACGACTAATCATCTTATATATTAAAAATATTATTTTAATTTTTAAATTATTAATTATTGAAGGACACAAAATTATGATTAAAATATTAGATTTTTGCCATTTTATTATGAATACCATAACAAACAGATCTATCTTCTAAAAGATGTGTATATTCATATATAGAATAATTAAAGCATAAAAATCAAGTAAGGGTCGTGTGAGATTAATATGAAGATCGTCTTGGGTTGGTCAAGGATTAGCCAAATAATAGTGATCACTAGCGGTCGCGCAATATTCATATGAGTTTTTTCAAGTGTCAATCTAGTGTAATTAGAGTGGCAGAGTTTACTAGAGATTCATGCGATTAGAAGTTAAACAAAATGCATTTCCATTGAAGAAATGGAATTTGTATCTAATAAGTATACGATAAATGACTCTATGCCTTTGTAATAGAATGACTGTACCTAACACGTGTTGAGGGGTTCTTGTAGATCAATTTTAATAAAATCAGTGCTTAAAAGACACATACATTGATTGCATAGAGAGGGGGTTGTGCTTGATACACATGAAGAACTCACATATTTAAGGGTACTCGTGTTTGATAAGATTTTAAGGTTAAAGCAGTGGGCAATCACACAATAATAGTAAAAAAAGTGCAAAAAATCTATAAGAGCAATTTTAATATAAAGAACACCACATAATATATGGTATGAAAAAAAGACAGAAGCAAAAAATGAGGTTTATATATAGTTAAAATAAAACTCAAGTTTTACTCTTTGGAAGATCAGATATATAACTCTAGCATATGTTTATAGGATGCATTACCGTTTGGTTTTCTTATTCTCATTTTATTTTTCTTTTACGGGTCTTTAGGCATTTTGGGAGGATGTTTTCAACAACTTTCAACTTGGATTGTAGTGAAAGATTTTTAAATATGATTACTTTGTAATCAGCATGATTTTTATAATAAATTTATTTAAAAATTATTTTTTTAATTTTTTTCTGTAGTTTGAAAAAATTTTCTATATTAAAAATTATTATATAATATTATATTTTTTGTGTAGTGTTTTGATAGGACGTGCTTGTTGTGTATGTACTTTTACTGAATCCCAGCATAAAATGTGTGTTTGGTTTGATTAATTACTTGCATATGTTTTAAAAGATGAATGCTATCATAGCATAATGTCCTATTAACATGATATTCACCCTGTATATAAACTTTTCATCTCACTCACGCAGGTAGAAAAATCCAAGCTTTAATTAATAAAGGCATCCTTTGTGACCCTCTCACAATTTGGGTTTGTGGACATGCTAAAGCTCTAGATTAATTGATAAAACAGAGTCGAGATCCATTCCGAGTTTAGTAGTTTATTTTAATCTCCACGTGTAATTTTTTGATCAAACAATCTGAATCCTTAGAATACCAAGGTAGTCAACTCAGTGAAAGAACATCAATAGGTCTTTTAAACTCATCACTGGGATGAAACTTTAAAAAAAGCAACAAATTAATACAGACCTTGACCTGAAGAGATTAAGAAATCAATAAATACAGTCCAACCTATCTACCTCACTAGCAAGAAAAATGCTTGGATAATTCTCTTCCTTTGTGACTATATTTTTTTAGGAGTTAGGGTTTTTTTGTCCGACTTTTTAGTACAAAATTTCAAACAAAAACTTCTAACGGCATGCTGACTAAGACCTGACAGTTGATAAAGCTAATAATAATAATAATAATAATAATAATAATAATAATAATAATAGAAATCGTGGCCATTAATCTAAGTGATTGAATTCTTGTCTACAAACGTAAATGTTGTCCATATTTGGACGAGAGCTTACTTCCAAGTTGCTAGGCACTTGCGACTCGTGTGATAGGTTCATGAAAAGTACTCCTTTTTCGTAAAACGACACAGTTCACCAACTTTACTAAAAAATTTCCAAGCCTCATGAACTGGCCGGCCCCCACTACGGATGCTGAAATAGGGAAGACACGCAGAGGGAAGGGAAATTTAGTCCATCTATAACTGTCTATTTATTATAATAACTGAGATTCATATCAATCTCTTTAGCGTAATTTTCTAACTCTGGCCACCCTCTTTTATGTTTTAGAGGTAGGGTTTATTATATGAGGAAATTCTAATGTGGCAGAAGCATAGTACGTATATAACCAAATAATAATAGCGGAGCTTTTTTAAAATATATATATATATTATAATAAATAATATATTTGCGAATGCATAGAACTTTTTTAAAAATATAGTTAATCAACATATTTATTCTTGAAAAAATGAATATTTGATGCAAGGTATGATCATAAATAAAAATAGTTATACTTTTTTATCCACGTAACAAGATTGTAAATAATTTGCTCTCAAATTCTAATTTTTCTTCTTGAAATTGTTCTCTTGAAAATGGCCAATCCCTAAAAAAAGTTGAAGATATGACAAGCCCCACTTGTACATGTAGACAATGACAAAGTGTAGTTTCCAACAACTAGCCATCCACTGGGTGAATGATGGAAGTAACAATCTTCAATCATCCATTACTTCCTTCACCCATCAATGATTCAAGTCAGCCCGGGTTAATCAATAACGGATACTTATTAGAATTTATGTTCAACATAACTAACCATGAGACTAAAGGCTAAAGACCGCGATGCGATCCTTGGACATTGCCCGGATTCGGGAGGATCAAATCCAATATCCAAGGAAGCAGCAAATATAGTTATTTCTCTCGAATCTCATCTTCTTATTCCCATGTAATTCCTCAAAGAAATAATTTTTTCATAATATTTTAATCAAAAGAATAACTTTTGTGTAGAACACTTAATTCTTTTGTCCAATAATTTGGACTAGTTTCTTGATATTTGTCAAGCATTTATTAGTTAATAGAGGTCTGTGATAGATCATGTGCGAAGGGTCTTAGACATGCTTGAGAAGCATTGAGAAATGAAAAACATTGTAAAAATTTGTTAAATTTAGAGGCAAGACTAATCTATAAGCCACTTATTAGATTTTTTTAAGAATCTAAAATGATTTAATAAACCTTAATTTTAATTTCTCTTTTAATCCAAATTAAGAGATTCTTTTAACCCAATTTACACTACAAACGTTTTTAAAATTTAGACACAAATCTCAAATCTCACTCCAGAATAATAAAAGTTGGAATACCATGTAATCTTACTACTTATTAGTATATAATCTCAATAAATATGTTGGATCTGGTCACTCTCTTGTGGGTAACCCAACAAACTGGTTCGTAATCGGAGGATTTGTGGAGAACAAATCCGGAGAACTGTTTCCCGTCAACGGGACGTTGACCGGAGGAGAACAATGGATGGTCAATGGAGATTGACCGGCGAACGGCCAGCTGAATCCGGTCAACAGGAGGTTGATCGTCTAAGGGCTACAAGAGTGCTGCAGGATGGCGGACGGGTAGCAAGATGGTCAATAGGAAGATTGACCGGATGACTGTGCAGGACGGTCAACAATGGGAGTTGACCGGAAGGCGGAGAACGGTCAAGTTCTCCGGATGGCAGCAGGAGACGGTCAACGAGAAATTGACCGGCTGAGCAACTAGGCATTTGGAGACTATAGAAAGTGGCAGCTGGTAGAGGACAGATGTCTTTCCAGGATGATGATGTAGCGCCTATTATTTGACAGATGACCAGTTGGGCAGATGGGATTAGGTAGAGCCAAGACGTCTATATGTATGAGCACCAAGAGCTTCTGAAGAAGCAGTCAAGAGCCAAGGAGGTCAAGACCGGTGAAGGTCTGAGGTGACCAGCTGGTGTGGAGACAACAACAGGGGCGCTGTGCGCCGGCTGCCTTGTGCGGGGGTGAAACGGTGGGCTGTCATTTTACCAACACTTATAAAATGTAGAGAGAAGTGCACCACGAGTGAGAGGGAGAAGAAAGAAAAATAGAGAGTAAAAGAGTGGAGAGTGTTTCCTGTTTATTCAGGTGAGGTTTTTCTTTGTTGTTCTCAGGTATGTAGCGGATACTCTATCTCGAGGGTTTGTAACCCATTTTACATAGTAAATTTATTGGTGGATTATGTGTCCCATGGTTTTTCCTTTTCGGTTGGGAAGGGATTTCCACGTAAAAAAATACAGTGCATCCTTTGTTCCCTGTTCCTACTAAATGGTGGCTGTCGATGACGGGGGGTTCAAATTTTTCGCTGCTGCTGGATCTGGTGGATCCGGGTCTTCCGACCCCAACAAAATAGTCCATCAAAAAAGTCATTCTAACAACTATAAAATATACTAATTTTATCAATCGATCTATAATCACCCACACAGCATCATACTTCCTTGCTTTTCTAGGAAAACCCATAATAAAATCTATTATTATATGCCACCATTTTTAGCTAGGAACCGGCATAAATTGCAAAAGTTCTAACATTTTCTTGGGTTCTACCTTCACTTGTTGACATATAATACACCATCTAACAAATGCTAAAAATTCTCTTTCCATATTTCTCCACTAAAAAATTCTTTTATAAATCTTTATACATCTTATTAATTCTCAGATGGATCACATACTTCGATTGATAGAATTTATTAAGAATCTCTTCTTTTAATCCCTCAATATTTGGTACACATTTGTGGTCTTTAAACATCAAAGCTCCATTGAAACGAACGTTAAATTCATCTCTAGAGTTGCAGTTCAAATCCTTAGCTATATTAGCTAAAATTGGATTTTTCATTTGTCTTCTCTCAATCTTTTCAAAGAGTTCCAATTGAGTGTGAAAATATGACAGCATTGTATGCGCACTTTGAGAATGCCTTCTAATGTCACATTCCTTCATGTTATAAAAGATTTTTTCATCTTTTTTGCCTACAATTTAATTCCTTTTGATAAAACATATTTTAAATTTTTATGGTTAAAATATATTATAAATTTCTTCTTAATATATCTCAAAATCTTCAATATAAAAATCACCAATGCTAATTCTACTTCTTGGATAGAATAGTTCTATTTAAACAAGTTGAGTTGTCAATATTAACAGAGAATATCACCACCATGTTGCAATACGATATAATCTAAACCTCTTTTGAAAGCATTGCAATAAACAATATAGCCACTAGATTCTAATGAATTGATAAAATTAGCATAGTGATGAGACAGTTCTTCAATTCTAGGAAACTTCACTCACAATCTTCACCTCCTTGAAATACTACCTTCTTTTGCAATAAGCATGTCAACGATATTACTATTCTTGATAAATTGTTAACAAACTTCTGGTAGTACCATCTAAACCAAAAAACCATCACACTTTAGTTACATTCAATGGTTAACTCCAACTTGTCACAGCTTTGTCTTCTTTAGGTCCATTGAAAGACATTCCTTCAATATCACGTGGCCTAACAAAGCCATTTCCTCAAGCCATCATATGCATTTCTTCATTTCATTATACAATCATCTCTCCTGGCAATTCTCAAATGAATATTGTTAGTCCACCTGGGCCATAAATTAATCTAAATAGGATCAAAATATCATGTTCATTAAATCCATAAACGATGTAGGCACATTTGTTAGTCCAAATGGTACCACCAAAAAATGATAATTACTGTCTGTTGATCAAAAAGTTGTCTTCATCATATCTTTCTTCTAAATCTTTAATTAGTAAAAACCAAACCAAAAATCAATCTTTGATAAAATCTAGGGTCCTTACAACTGGTCAAAAATATCTTCAATTTTAGGCAAAAGATACTTATTCTTAATTGTTATCCTATTCAGTATTTGAAAGTCTATACACAATTTTATAAATCAATCTTTTTTATTAATCAAATCAGTACACTCCATGGTGACACATTCCATAAACTTGGATCAAAATTATATTTATAATAATGATTAATTAATTTAATTTAATAAAATTATCGAGATCAATTAAAATTTTGGATCAAATTAATTTTCTTACAAGAATAAATTAGAATAAGTAATACCTGACTAGCACTTGACCCAAAATATGTGTATTTTAAATAATAAAGTTACAACTAAATGATATTTTTAAGACACTTATGGGTATTTTAGGTAAATTAGTTACATCAAATGTGCACCTAAATGATATACGAGGGCATTTAGAATAAAATATTGGTACCTAATATACACCTGAGAGATACTCATATATTGTATAGATTAAGCCTTTGCACCTAATGCACATTTGATAGGTGCACATGCGCTAGATTTTTATATGAGGCCCATTTGTCCGATTTTTAGTCATTTCAACATGATTTTCAAAAGAAGAGAGAAAGAGAAGAGAGGAAGAGAGAGAAAGAGAGAGAAGAATGAGGAAGGAAAAAACTAAGCAAAATTTAAGAAATCTTTGCTAAATTCTAATATAGGGTAAGTGCATTTAAATTTTCTTTTCTTTATTTTAGATTTTTTCTTACCTCTTTAAATATTTATTATTTTAATACTCATAAATATTTTATTTTTATATATAAAGTGTTTATACCTTATATGCATGTGATCCCACTCTCATATCATGCAATATTTATCAATCACATGTCTTTAATCTATGCAAATAATGTTTAAGTGATAAGTTTCTACAATATTATACTTGCACGTCTTAAATTTTAAGTATAGATTTTTGCATGTCTTAGAGTATTATAAAATTATATATGCATGCTTTATAAATAAAATACTGTGGTGAAATTAAACTAAGTATATTGAATTCCTGCAATTTATGTGACGGGTACTTCTTGTATGCTTGTAAATGACAAATATACTCTTGCATATTTTAAAAATGCATGTTTGAGTTTTTGCAAAGCTTATGATTTATTACATGTCATATATATTTAAATAAATAAAGATAAAAGCTCGACATAAATTTAATGATAAGTTTATTTTCTCTAAAATAAAAAAAAAATCTCATAATATATTTGTATTTGAGTGAAATTTTTGGTTTGATTATATACAGCCATTATAAAATATTAATAAAATATATTTAAATATGTATTAATATATTATAAATAAATCAAATGTTACACTTATCATTTATGAGTCAAAAAAGTGACATTCGATACTATTCATAGAGTTTAAATACAGCTAACCCATTCACTAATCTTAAATAATAACATATAGCTTTTAGTTGTATGAAAATAATTATTACCAGAGTATTAATATTCACATTTTATTAGTAAAGTTATCGCCAATCCTTAGTCTCATATATTTTTATATGATTTTAGTATTGATGGGTACACCAATAATGGGCTGGCCCAAAGAAATGTCAACGGAAGTCCAAGAAGGCAAGTCAATATTTTTGATGGCCCAGTAAGAAGACGGGCCGAGGAACTGGAAAGCCCAAGATGGTCAACATTGGCGTTGACCATCTTGGCGGCCAACTTGCTCACAAACGGTTAACTCAATGTTGACCGCCCATGCGCAGCTCGATTGGACCTTTAGAGGCATTTCTACAGCGATGGGCCTATTCCACTCTGGCCACAGCCCACCAGTGGATCACCAGCTACTCTCCCTACGTTTTACACGAAGGCGGCCAACACGCAGACGGTTAACTCAGGCGTTGACCGTCCGCGCTCCACACATTGGGCCCACAGAGGTTTGTCTACAGTAACAGGCCTGACCCATTTGGGCCCACGACTTATCAGACAGCCAACCACATCTTTCATAACATCTTTCACGATATCAGCTTACACTAAAAAAGATATTGATAAGATTGGTGCCCTTCAAATAATAAAGGCGCCAGATCTTCTCAATTTATTGCCTGTCAAGGTTGTCCAACGATCATATGCTGAAAATGAAGGAGATTAGTTTGGAAAGCTGTTGGCCGCCTCACAAGGAAATGAACTCACCCACCTTGGTAACAGGCATCCGCCCTAGAAGGCAAGCTTGCCAAGGTGGACAGGGGGGATCACGCCTTCCAAAGAAAGAAGATCACCCTCTCAGCCATAAAAATAAATCCTAGGATCATCATCCAGGGACACGCTTTCATTGAGACCAAAAAACCCTAAGTGTTCTGAGAAACGAGCTCTCTCTCTGTAGCCAAGCTCTTAGAACCGTAAACGTAAATAATCTCTAAGGCAACAAACGAGCCCTCACGGCCGTTTTATACCTTCCCACCTTTCAGATAAAAGAAAGGCCTCACGTCTCTCTTACATCAAAAATAAATACACTTTTCCTCTCTTGCATTGCTCTCACGTATTCTAGTTTCTTTCTTTGAAGACTGTTTTACTGACTTAAGCGTCGGAGTATTTTCGGTGGGATTACATCCCGCCGACACGCTGACCTCATGTTCTACTTAGTGGTGTGCAGGATCCAACTCAGGGAACGGAGCCGAAACCACAACGAAAGGATTGCCCAAATCTGTTCGAAGTTCGGATCCAGGGACGCATCCATTTTAACTCTTCAAAAATTTAACTTTGCTCATCTTTTCAATATTTCATCAAACAACCGAAAAAATTGACAATATAAATGCTCCAAACGATCCATTTACATACTTTTATTTCAAAAAAAATTTAGAAAATAAAACTTATATAATTAAAAATATAATTTAATTATATAAATTAAATAAAAATTACTGTAAAATTATAACAATTAGATAGAAATAAAAATATAAAATTTAGTGTTCATCACACCCCACCCATTCGTTGCTAGTCCTTTAGCAACGTAGATAAAATAAAACAGATAAACACTGTAAATAAAATGCTACTTTTATAGGTATCACGATTGTATTTAGAGAATACAATAAACCTTTAAACCCCTAGACAGCCCTAGTGGATAAGTTAAATCTCATTAGGGTTTTTAGCGATGATACCAACAAACATTCATGAGTATTTTAAAGCGCACATCAATCATATTAATATTAAATGGATTAATAAAATGAATATAAATATTAAAGATTATAAATTTAGTCATCTTAAATCTATTATTAAAAAAGTTCAAGTGTGTGTATGCTTTAATTTCATTCTAACCCATTATGTACAAATATATATGTTTCACCTTTTTAGTATTAATTTTAATACCTTACTTGATATGCACTCATGGAAAAATTTGTCGAACTCATAGACTACACTCAAGAGTTGTATAAATAAGAGTAGGTGTAGTAAATAATCAAGTTATACAACTATTACAATGAAAGACACAATTTGTAAAAAGAATTGACATAATTTTATGGAAAGAAACTTATTTTTAAAATTAATTAATATAAATAAGAATATCCTTAATTTATATTTATATATTATATTCACCAAGGTCTTTTCAGGTTTTCGTCAGTTGTAATGAGGTTACAAATTTATAGTTACAAAAAAGTGATAGAAATTTTACAAAAAAATACCTTAATCAACAAAGACTTATTCGATTTTTCTAATGTAAACATCCCCATCTTTTTTTCAATAGCCACATCAGAAATAAAAAGGAAAATACTATATCTCAATTCCCTTACTTTTTTTTTCGTTTCTCCTTTTCTTTTTTTTCTTTTTTTTCTTTTTTTTAAATTTTTGTCATTCTCCTTCTCTTTTTTTTTTATTTTTTTTATATTTCCAAACAAAAAGAATACAAACAATCATAAATAATAAATCAACCGTTAACTTCTAGATTTTGTGGTGGCTTTTTTTACTTTTTTATTTTTAGCACCAATTCAAATTTGAATCCGCCTCCATTTTTTTCATCATGTATCTCCTTTTTCCTGTTCCCTTAATTGTCTTTGTGTCTTAAGGTATTTGGGTAGGATAAATATTTTGCATGTCTCGCTCATTTTTTTAGACACATAATAAACTTAAATTAATTTCAAATGACAATTGAATAAAGAACAAAATAGACTTAGGCTCAAAAAGTAAAAAAATATGCCATTAAAGTCATCCTCATGGTAAAAAATAATAATTCATCTTCATAAATTTAGTAATTTTTATTTATCAATGATTATTTATAAAAAAATAATAAGTTTTAATAATAAGTGTTAGAACAAGTACAATGAAATTGTGAAAAGATTTTTGCTAAAATGATAAACATTACAAAATTAAGTATCAATACCCTTTCAATTGAGGAATGGTTCAAAAACTCACATGCGTATTAAGTCTCCATTATATTTAGATAATACTTAATAATCAAATAAAATAAATTAGGATGAAATTTACATTCATTATGTGATAGATACTCTCCAAATGATATCATCAAATGACTTAATTATAAAATGTAAAAGGTTAATGTTTAAATTTTATTAATCACAAAATTAGTATTCAAGTCTCAATTTATGAGATTACCCATGATTTTTTTTTTTGGGGTTTGTTTTTAGAGTTTTTTTTTGTAGAAATGATTATTGCCCTTCTCTTTATGCTAAATATTTTTCTTCATTAATAAGAAAGAAAAAAAATTGAGAAAAAAAGAATATACCTGTACACTTCAAATTTCATCAAAACCACAACTGGATGCTGAAGGGAGAGTGGTAAGTTGGAACATACAAGTTGTACTTTTTCTATACTTTGACCCATTGATATGTCTAGAATGTCTAGCAAATACCAACTAAAAGAAAAAAAACAATCTATTTGACCTGTCCTCCTACAAGATAATCGTTAAGCAAACAAAACTATACAAAATAATAATAACAATGATAACCTACCATGTCTTTTTTTTTCTTTTTTTTATTCTAAAGGTAGAAGATCTTTCAAAATGATGGATTCCTTATTACAGTTAAAGGGTTGAAAGAAAGGTCTCAAACAGTGTCTATTGATTTTAAAACGGTTACCATCATCAAGATTTTTAATTTCAATAGTACCATATTTTGAAATGGTAATTACGGTATAAGGTCATATTCATCGTGACTTTATCTTTTCCGGAAACAAATACAAGCATGAATTGTACAACAAAACTTTCTGCCCAAGATGAAATACCTTTCGAGTTATGTATTTGGCATATAAATTTTTTATTTTAGATTTAGCAATTTTAACATTTTTAAAAATATCGTCTCTGAGTTCCTCAAATTTACACAATTGTAATTTTCTATGAATTTTGACATTATTATTATTCTCATTAAATTATCTGATAGCCCAATAGGCTTTATGTTTCATTTCAATCGGGAGATAACATGGCTTTTCATGAACTAGCCTATATGGTGACATTCGTAAAATTGTCTTGTAAGTTGTGCGATAAGTCCACAATATATTAATAGGTTTTAAAGACCAATCTTTTCAGTTAGAATTAATAGTCTTTTCTAGAATTCGTTTTATCTCTCTATTGACTAATTCTACTTATCCACTAGTTTGAGAATGGTAAGAGGTGACTATTTTATATACAATGCAATATTTATTTATTATAGTTGTGAACGGTTTGTTATAAAAATATTTACCTTCATTACTAATGATGGCACGTGACATACCAAACTGAGATAAAATATTCTCTTTAAGAAATTTTATCACTGTTCGATGATCGTTGTTACACGTAACGATGGCCTCAACCCATTTGGACACATAGTCGACTACCAATAATATATATTTGTATCCAAAAAAAATTAAAAAAAGGTCCCATAAAATCAATTCCTCAACAATTAGAAATTTCTAAGATAAGAATAGTGGATTGTGGTATCATATTTTTTATAGTGAGGCTTTCCAATCTCTGACATCAATCACAGGTAGTGCAATATATGTGAACGTCTCGGAATATGGTGGGCCAATAAAATTCACATTGTAAAATCTTTACATTAGTTTTCCTTAAAAACAAGTGACCATCACATTTTGAGGAGTAACAGTAGGTAATGACATTTCAAATTTCATCATCTAGAATGCAATGACGAACAATATGATCCGAACAATACTTAAATATGTGTGGCTTGTCCCAGAAGTATGTTCTCTCATTTCGAAAAAAAATTTACCTATCTACCTGGTGCCAATTATCCAAAATTTTATCTGTTGTTAAATAATTTACAATATCTGCATACTAGGGCGACTAATTTGGCTCAGAAGAATTTAGAAGAAGTAAGTGTCATCGGGAAAACACTCATTTATGGGACGATCATCTTCAATTGGTCATCAGGAGTAAATCTAAATATATGATCAGCTACAATATTTTCTGTTTCCTTCTTGTCCTGAATTTCCAAACGAAATTCTTGGAGAAGAAGGATCCATCTAATCAATCGAGGTTTTGCATTTTTGTAATTATCAAGTACTTCAAAGCTGAATAATTAGTATAGATTATAAAAGTGAGGCAATCAAATATGATCTAAACTTATCAAGAGTAAAAACTACAACAAAAAGCTCCTTTTCAATAGTGGTGTAATTGATTTGTGCATCAAAGAGGGTCTTACTTGCATAGTATATGACATGGGTTCTCCTATCTTTTCGTTGGCTTAATACGGCCCCTGCCGCATAATCACTAGTATTGCAAATGAGTTCAAAAGACAATGACCAATCAAGTGCTTGCATGATGGGCGCAGTGATCAAAAATTCTTTAAGCTTATGAAAAATATTTTAACACTTAGGTGTCCACTAAAAAAAAATATACTGCGATAACAAATGACAAATGGGTCGAGTAATTGTACTAAAAGATTTAATAAAATGCCTGTAAAATCCCGCATGTTGTAAAAATGAGCATATTTCTTTGACTATTTTTGGGATTGAGAGATTTTTTATTAATTCAATTTTAACGTTATCGATTTCAATTCCTTAAAAAGAAACAATATGTCCTAACACTATACCATAAGTGACCATGAATTAACATTTTTTTTCAATTTAGAACAAGATTATTTTCTTCACACCACTCCAAAACATTTTCTAGGTGCTTTAGATACATCTCGAAGGTATCTCTATAGAATGAGAAGTCATCCATGAAAATCTCAAGAAACTGCTCAACCATATCACTAAATATACTCATCATACATCTTTGAAATATGATCAAAGCATTACATAGTCCAAATAGTATTCATTATATGCAAACGTACCAAAGGGACAAGTGAACATGGTCTTCTCTTGATCATCAAGGGCTATCTCTTTTTTATTACATTCTAAATACCCATCGAGAAAACAATAAAAAGCTTTCCTTGTCACTCTTTCTACAACTTGATCAAGGAATGGGAGTGGAAAATGGTCCTTGCTGATTACTGTATTTAGTTTTCGATAATCATTATACATACACCATCTAATATGAATTCTGGTTGGCACAATTTTATTTCTTTATTTTTATAATAGTAACTCTAGATTTTTTAGGGACGACTTGTGTTGGACTAACCCATTTTAAATTGGAGATAGGAAAAATGATTCCAATATCAAGCAATTTTAACACTTCTCCTTTCAATATCTCATTCATATTGGGATTCAATTTTTGTTGTATTTGCCTCACTGGTTTCAAGTTTTTTTTAAGATAAATTCGATATGTGTAAACTATGGGACTAATACCTCAAAGATCAGCTATGGACCAACCAATGGCATGCTTGTGTCTAATAAGCACCTTTAATAATTGACTCTCCTAGTCTATAGTGAGGGTAGATGAAATCATAATCGGATATGTTTCATCCTCACCTAAGAATGCATATTTTAAAAATTTTGGTAACGTTTTCCACTCAGGTTTTGGTACTTTCAATTATGCCAGTTCAATTTTGGAATTTAAGGACTCTATTGGCTCAAAAAATGGGGTCAGTGGCCTACTGTCAATATTGGTTTCATTCTATGTTGAGTTATTTCATCACATTCTTCCTCATCTTTAAAATCGATTATTCCCATTAATTCACGACAAACGGACATTTCCAATAGATTTTCATTAATATGTCTTTTAATCAGAGTATCAATAAAATCAATATCCCTTATATCATCGTACTTAATTGGCTGTTTCACATTAAAAATGCTCATTTCAACAGTCATATTTTTAAAAGATAATTTTATGAGACCATTTCTACAATTAATTAATACATTAGAAGTTACAAGAAATGGTCTCCCAAATATGACAGGTATATATGAGCACTAGGGCTGACAATAAGTTGAGTTTCTAGCATTATAAAGTCCATTGAAAAGTAGAAATGGTCTATTTAGACTAAAACATCTTTCACCACTCTCTTAGGGATTGTAATAGATCTATCAACTAATTAGAGTGTAATTCCCATAGGTTTGAATTCCCATAAATGTAGCTGTTGATAGACTGTATATGATAAGAGATTGACACTAGCCCCTAAATCAAGCAACGCTTGCTCAACTCGATGATTACCAATAATGCATGAAATTGTGGGACTTCCTAGATCTTTATACTTGGGTGGTGTTTTAAATTTTAGGATAGAACTTACCTGTTTCGTCAAAAAAGGCTCTTTCATGGACATTTAATCTTCTCTTTACTGTGCATAAATCTTTCAAAAATTTAGCAAATGAAGGAATATATTTAATAGCATCACGAATGGAAATATTATTCTTGACTTACTTAAAAACCTTATGAATTTCAGAGTATAATATTTCATTCTTAGGTTTTCTAAGCTGATGAGGAAATGATGCGTTTGGGAAGTATTTCCTTTCTTTCTCTTTATGTTTTGAAGATTCACTTTGTGGTTCGAACATATTATTTTCATCCAACAATGTCTTTTCACATTTAGCTTGGACGATCATTTCTAGGAGTTTCATGAACTATATATTTTTTTAAATTTAGGGCTACTACTAAGTATGGCAACGGCTTGGATCTATTCATTATTCGGTTTGCCATTTGAAGCCTCCCCCATTTGAAGTTGGGTTTGTGAGTTAGGTTTGAGTTGTACAGGAAATTTGCCCTTTTCATGAATACTCAAAACTTGCATCAATTGAGCGATACTGTTACAGATGTCATCTAATACTCTAGCATGTTGAGCATTGATATTTACTTGTTGTGAATTCACTCCGCTTTGTTGTTGCATAAATTATTATAATATGTCCTCAAGTGCCCTTGTGTGTTGGGGGTTGATAGGAGCGTTGTGGTAGTGAAAGTAGTGGGCCTTGAAATTGTGTAGGGGTGGAAGATCCATCATTTTTTCAGTTAAAATTTTGGTGAATCCTCCACCTTGTGTCGTAGGTTTTTGAAAATGGATTGCTTCCTTGAGTAAGACCTTGAAATAAATTTTTAAAATTTGATATTACATTCGCCGGTTCTTATAGGGTTTCTTTAAGAAACAAGTAAGGTAGGATAATTCTTAGACTTGTGTGACAGATTATCACAAACACAACAAATCGTAGACTTTTCATTAGAAATAAGGTGAACTTTTTTTGTTTCTAATACTTTTAATTTTCTTATGATAGTGACAAGTCTAACATTAATGTTATCCGAATCTTTTAAACAAAATTTACCATTGGATTCATTTCGCAATTGGACGGACAAGTTAAATCCAAAGTTTAAGCATTTTCAGCTAGACTTTTAAAATATTCATAAGTTTCATTGCGATTCTTATTAAAGAATTTTTCATTACACATTATTTCAATAAATTGATGCATTTGGGGAGTTAAAGAATCATAAAAAAACTAATAATACACATTACATCAAATCCATGTTGTGGGCAAGTGTTGAATAAATCCATGTATCTCTCCCAACACTGATAAAATATTTTGTTAAGTTTCTGAGAAAAACTCATAATTTGTCCTGGTAAAGCTTAAGTCCAATGCACAAGAAAATATTTTTTAAAATTTCTTTTTTATTGAAAATTATTCTTGGTTTAAGATAATTTAACCACATTTTAGCTTTCTCTTTAAGAGAAAAGGAGAATAATTTTAAGCAAATTGTGTATTCAAAACAAGTGTTATTGACAAATGTGACACAAATTTCTTTTAAGTTCATTATATGTTGATAGGAATTTTCAGAATTCATTCCATAAATTTAAGGCAACAATTGGATCATCTCATATTTGATGTTGAAGTTCTACTGATGTAAAGGTAACATAATACAAGATGGAGTACTATGTCTTGCTCGATGTAAATAGTCAAGAAGCGTCTGAAATTTACTTTCTTGTATTTTCGAGAGATAGCATTAATACGACCTTTTCTACCATTCTTATTTCCTGTGATATAAAAATATATATATATATTTTTTATTTTAAGTCAACGTTTTTTTTTCTTTGGTTATATTTTTTTAATGGTAGGTTATGAAATTAGTAATTATAGGAAAATACAAATTCCTCGACAACGGCGCCAAAAACTTAACATAACCTTGATATGTGTTGTTCTTTTTAATTTCGCAAGTATACGAGGGTTTAGTGTAATTTTTCTGATAAGTTGGGTATCGTATTCATAGAAAATTGATTTTTTATGTGAAACTAATTTTGTAACTATTTTATAATTTAAAAAATATTTAAAAAAATTAAAACATTAACTTGGTGATAATTAGAGTGTCTATAATGGCTGTGGTATGGTCCTAAAGTTAACTAAAAGATACAAAATATTAAATAATAAAATTTAAATTTATTAAAAATTAAAATACTTTTGACGGTTATGCCATCCTGCAATAATAGAAGTTAAATTGTAGAAAATTAAAGTGTAAAAATATAAAAATAATAAAGTGACAGTGGTACAGCCATCTAAGGCTCGAAATAAAAAAATAGATAATAAATAAATTATAAAAATTAAATAACATAAATATAAAATTGTAAGAGGGGCGGTGATGAAACCATCCTAAATTCAAAAAATATATATATATATATAATTAAATAACAGAAAAATAAAATTACTAGATGTTAGATGTTAAGTAATTGTGAAAGTTAGTCGTAACATATTGATTTTTGTAACACAGCGTAATATAAAGTTAGGCAGCTCCGATATTAATTTGAAACTAAACTAACCAACAAAATAACTAACCGTATAAACTAGTGGAGTCAAATTGATTTAAAAATAAATTTTATATTAAACTGAGATTCACATGTATAATAGAATAAATTTAAATCAGACTTACTAAATTTAAGTACTAATTTTATAAAAACAAAGAAAACAAATCCCCATAGCCAAACTAATCACCCCCTTTTTCTCTCTCTCTCCTTCGTCTTCCTGCGCGGCTCTCTGTTTTTTTCTTTTTTCTTTTTTGTTTTTTTTCTTACTCTCTCTTCTCTATCTCCGCCTCTCTCTCTCCTTCACCGCCTGCCCTTCTCTG
>JAOVVI020003000.1:0-13744 GCA_028571085.2 Nepenthes alata | reverse complement strand
ATATTATTATGGATTGCTGAGCTATTGTTGAACCGTATATGTTACTTCAGTTTCCTCCCAACTTCGATTTGCTTCGTGCTCCATGTTTATATATGGGATAAAGTTCACCTTTCTTCCCTTCTTAAGCATCATGTGCTACAAATCAATGTCATTAATATACAAGATAATAGTATTTAGGTCAATCTGACATTCAAATTTGGGTCCATTACAAGTATAAATGCACAGAACACACCCGAGACGATGGTTTTATACGGCACAGAGACTTTACATTTTAGAATTCTAGCTGCTACGATTAACTGTCATCGCCTCAACTCATGTTCATAATCCTATCAGAAATTCATTGAAGGCACTGTTAAAGGCTTTCAAACCAAAAACATATAGATAATGCAGACCCTGATGTTGAGCACCTACATTTTGTCCTCTTTGTTAATCTTATTTTTAAAACTATACCAACAGGGTACCAACATATTGCAGTAGAAGCTAACAAATTTTCAGCATCAAACCAACTGTGGATTGATCAATTTTTTGGGTTCTTAGATTGTGTATTCAATGTTATATATCTGATAATAGGCAAATGTATGAACACGTACATTCTATCTAATATGGCAAGCCTGTGGAGTGCCAACACTATTTTTCAATTTTTAACATTTTCAACTAGCAAAGCAATGCATATGCAATATCTATATTAATAAGCTCTATAATCATCAAAACTATCCTGAAAAATGTCAAAATAATTTGTAGATAACCTTAAATGTTATAATTAAAAAAATAAAATTAAATTGAATGGTAAATTGTGATGGAAAACAAAAGTGAATCCAAGTTTTTTGAATATGTTTTCTAGTTTTCAATTTCCATACAAGTAGAAAACAATTCCAATTTGAACGTGTTTTTTCCTTATGAACTGAAAATTATCTTCTTTTTCAAGAAAAATGTGTAAAAGGAAAAGAAAAAAAAAAGAAAACTAGAACATCAACAATGCCTTTACTACATCGTCTTGAGTCTCATAAAGCGGTTGAGCACATGAATTTGTTTTCTCTATTTCACTCGATTTAGTACAATATTCTTCAAGTATGAGTAATTGTAAATCATATTTTATCACATCATTTCAATTTTTTTTGGTTTATCTCTTCCTTTCTGTCTAACACAACTTGCCCATCTTTACTCAAAAAAACTAAAAAATAAAAAGCAAAAAGCTGCTATTCCAACTAAATAGAGCCTTGCTTTCTCCCTTTTAAGTGAAAGGTTATTTCCCCTAATTTTTTTAGTGGGAATGAAAGCATTACTTCCTTCTATTCGTTATTTTACTGCAGGGGAGAAATCACTTTCTTGAGAAAGCAATGTTAGTTTAGTTTTGATAGTTGTTCATTTTAGTGGAAGATGCAAATGCTTTGGGTGGTTTGAAGGCGGTCTACTTGCAGGAGGAATAGATGCTATCTATGCTGGCCTAGGAGATGATGGTGATGCTTTTATCACTGAGTTAAAATGAAAAAAAAAAAGAAATATCATGGGTGTGGAAGTTTGATTTCTCCTACCTAAGTGGAAAAGTTATTTGTGCTGATATATTTGCCACACCAAACAACAAATAATTGAAAATAAAAAAACTAATTCATTCTCTGTGTTGAGATGAAAACTTGAGTGATCAGTTCTCTACCATTTCCTTATTTTCCACAATGCAGTAATCTTACAAGTCAATTGTGTCGCCCAATGTCTGAATGATTTCTCCTACTTAAGTGGAAAAGTTATTTGCACTGATATATTTGCCACACCAAACAACAAATAATTGAAAATAAAAAAAACTAATTCATTCTCTGTGTTGAGATGAAAACTTGAGTGATCAGTTCTCTACCATTTCCTTATTTTTCACAATGCAGTAATCTTACAAGTCAATCGTTTCGCCCAATGTCTGAATATTCTGCCTTTCTTTCAACTACCAGGTACTTTCTCTCTCTTGTCCTCTATCACTCTTATCACTGAATCATCTTCTGTTTTAATAATTATTACTCTGATACTCTCACTTGATCCACATCTAAGCAGATATGCAGTTGTTACGGGAGCAAACAAAGGAATAGGTTTGGAAATATGCAGGCAGCTAGCTTCTCATGGTGTAATAGTGGTTTTAACGGCTAGAGATCAAAAGAAGGGCCTAGAAGCTCTTGAGAATTTCAAGAACTCTGGTTTTTCTGATCACATCAGTTTCCATCAGCTCGATGTGACCGACTCTGAAAGCATCGCTTCTCTTGTTGATTTCATCAAATCCAAATTTGGAAAGCTTGATATTTTGGTATGCATATCATACTCAATTCTCTTCGCTAGATTTTAATGTACTCCCCTCATTTTCATTTTGATGTTCAATTCTACCTTTAAATTCTGTGTTTGATGTTGGACTTTGTAAATTTGGTTGAGGATGATGGTTAGGAAGTGTTTGGCTGCTCTTGTAATAGGTGAACAATGCAGCAATTAGCGGAGTCCAGATAGACGGTGATGCTTTCAAAGCTGTAGGATATGCCAGAGTATGGTTTCTTCCTTTTTGAATATATATTTTTTTGACGTTATACTTGGATAAACTTAGGCTCTATTTGCTTCAACTTATTGAACAACTTATTCTTTCGAGGCCTACGATTTTGAAAGCAATTCAATTGTCTCCGGTCATTCCATTGAATAATATTTTTTATGATGTTTTGCTAAATGTCTAGGGATAATACAGGGTAGCATTGCCATAGCAGACATGGCTAGTTACTTGAGCAGAGTGATCAAATGCAGAGCTTAGACGTCGGAGATAGCTCATTGAACCTAGAGCTTGGACACGGCATAGCTACTAGAAGTAGAATTTAAGAATGGAATTTAGAAGAGGAAAGAAAAATGGATTATAATAATATATATTCAAATGTGGAAAAGTTTCAGAGGTTTATATAAAAATATATATATAATAAAATGTTCTATAATGATATAGCTTCTTGGGGGAAGCTCAAGATTAGCCCAAAACCTAATCTTGAACTTTTATCTGATGACTTAAAACTCTGGAATTAGCTCTTTAAAATGCCTTGCTTTCCTCTTTTTCTGATTTCAAAGGGAGAAAAAGGAGGAAGTAATTAACCAATGCAATGCATCTACCTCTTTCAAGTGGTCAATGCAATGCATATAATCTCATGAAAAATACTTTATTTACAATCACTATGCTATTCTTTTCAACTTTTTTTCCAAAAAAAAAAAAAAAAAAACACTTACATTCATCTAATTTATAAAAGTTATTAGATGGGTTATATATTAGTTGTAGATGTAGCAGAAGAACTCCAATCTAATAGACAAATTAGGGGAAGTTTTGGAAATCTTGTTTCTATGATGTCTTTCTCCCTGATGCAGTCAGATGTCAATTATGATGAAATAATAGCGCAGAGTTATGAAATGACAGAAGAATGCATCGATACAAATTACTATGGTGTGAAAAGAATGACTGAAGCATTCCTTCCTCTCCTTAATTGTTCTGATTCAGCAAGGATTGTTAATGTTTCCTCCAGCATGGGGAAGCTAAAGGTATGCCCTTTCACAAACCATTCATATTTGATCTTCTAATTTCTTTTTGGTTTGATCACTTCTATGTTTTTTAATACTGTACTCATGGGATATGATTGAGAAGAATGGATGCGGACACCACACTGATACTTAGACGTATCTTAATTCCTCAACATAAAGTCATTTTTAAAAATTTTTCAGAGTATACAAAATGAGTGGGCTAGAGCAATCTTAAATGATGCTGAGAGGCTCACAGAAGAAAGAGTGGATGAGGTTATTAAAGAGTTTTTAAAAGACTTCAAAGAAGGCTCATTTGCTGCGAAAGGCTGGCCAGCTTTCTTGTCTGCATACACAGTCTCTAAAGCAGCCTTGAATGCTTACACAAGAGTGATGGCCGTCGAACACCCAGCCATCCGCATCAACTCCGTCTGTCCTGGCTTTGTTAAGACCGATCTCAACTGCAACGCTGGCATATTGTCCGTCGAAGAAGGCGCAGAAAGTCCAGTGAGATTAGCCCTCATGCCTGACGGCGGTCCCTCCGGCCTCTTCTTTGTTAGGAAGGAAGTCTCCTCATTCTGAGTTACATGTTGAATAATTTGCTGAATTATGTTCAATTTGATGGATAAATTGAATTCGTTAAAAAAATGTGAGTATATAATGAAATTAACTATCATTGAATGCATGGATTAAATTAAATTAACTCAAAAAAATATTAGGAATATACACAAAGTTACCTTGCCAGTGTGAAAAAATTCAGCAAATGTATAGTTTTTTTGGAGAAATTATATAATTAATATAGCAAATGAATAAAATATATTAATATCTGACATGGGGCTTTTCGAGGTATGGTGGCATTCATTCGTAATAAGAGAATTGAATGTATAATCTTGTTTTGTAATATATGATTATTATTTTTATAGTTTAAAAATATGACTTTTAGATAATAATTAATTTATTTTACTGTTATACATAGCTTATCTAAAACATCTTATCAAAATTGTAACTTAAGTAAATAAAAATAAAATAAAATATTCATCTCTCTCTGTTATAAAGCCCTTTTCTTTTTTGTGATGAATTGAATAAATAAATAGAGAAAATTAGAAAAGAGTTTAAATGATTGAAATCACTAAAAATGTTAAAAATTTAATTATAAATTAATTAAACTAAAACCTACTAGAGTGATATAATTAACTTCAAATCAATTTCACTAATACCCATTTGATTTTTAGATTAATAATTAAGTGAATAGGTGATAAAAATTATATTAAATAATTTAAATAATTATTTAATTTTTACTATTAATCTTTCGAAGAAGTAATTCGTGAGAGAAATGCTGCAGAGTATGAAAAACTGCTGGTCTTCCTTTCCCGATTCCAAATTTGCATAAATTTCAGTTCCTCTCCCTCCGTTTTCAGAGAGGGAGAGGGAGAGGGAGAGGGAGGGAGGGAGATATTCTCCCTATATTCTCTTTCCATTTATTCAGGTACTTGCACTTTTCAGTTTCTTTAATTGTTGACATATGCTCATAATTCTTCCCAAAAGCTCTACTTTGCAATCCAAATACTCTTTGCCACCCTTTTTCCTCTTTTAATCTACAAGTCCGTTTGGCTGATGGGGAAATAACAGTAGATCGAAAATGTTTCCTCGTCAAGCAGACGGAAATTAGAGTTTATTGTTGTGGATTACTCTTGGTTATGGCACATTGTTCAGAATTCCCTGATTTCTTTAATTGAGGTAACATGGTTGAAGTAATGTACTAGACAAGTTTTTTTTTTTGATATGGATCTTAATGATAAGTGGCATATTCTAATTGCTAGATTGGAGATGCAACCGACATGATCTGGCTACTTACATTTTCCTTTTAGATCTATTTAGGTTTGACAAATTTATATCACTCGTATCCACCTCTGCTTGGGCACGTATTTTAGACACTGTCAACTGCCATCTCTACTCTGAGTTGTCTCTCTCTGGGTAAATCACCAAAATTAGCCGACGTTTATGTCATATTTCGAGTGTTGAAGTCAATTTGTTCAATTGCGATGAGTAGCTGTCATAGATGCTGAGATTGGCTTTGTTGAAACTTGAGTTTACTTGTGGTTTCATGGAGTTTTCATTTGATGCTAAATATTTGCAATTGTTGATTTGACAACCATTTTGAGAATTGTGGTGTCAATCCAAATACCCGTTGTCTTCTGGGGAATGACAAACGCACATTAGCAGGGCTTTATAGACTCGGAGATTTTTTTTTAAGCGTAGATTCCCACTACCTTTGAACTGAGAAGGAGAGAGCTTACAACTAAGTCAATTCAGTCCTCATCTGAAAATTGCTGAATTTTAGAACAATCATTTTCTTCCCTGGTTGATGAATTCTGGAGTCATATGAGCACGACTCTTGTAATTCTTCTAGCTTGTGTGATGCGAACCAATTAATGTATTGATTTGATTTCCCAATTTTAAGTTCAATTGACCATCACAAGTTGATGTCTCTTTATGATACCTTAACACTGTATGAGATGGGTTGCAGGTGAACACATAATTGAATATAATGGCGGCAAGGAAGCCAGGTTTAATTGCATTGTTTGATGTTGATGGGACTCTTACAGCACCTAGAAAGGTAGAATGCTTTTTTCTCTAGTCCTTTCCCAACTCTTCATGTTTCCTTATGGCCATATGGAGGCCCTTCGTAAGTAAAATTTTGAAAAGTAGTCTTAAGATACTTCAATCTACTTTTTGTTTATATATTTGAATAGTAAAATTTCTTTGTTTTTAAGTTGAAATAACTGTGTATTGTAAATTACATTGCTGCAGAATTTTCTCATATTTGTAAAGTCTTGATGACTTTTATGATAGGCAATTCCATCATCTATATCCCACCTTGTTGGGGCTGCCTAGTTCACGGGGCTTCCATAATGTGGGGTCTAAGGTGGGTCAAATATATATAGCCTTACCTAACAGTGTAAAATGAATATGTTTGTGGTTCAAACCTCTGTCCTTTTGGTCATAATAGAACAGCCTTACGTCTAAGAGCCACAAGATTCATCCTTTCCATGTCTCAATTCATGGGGCTTCCATAATGTGGGGTTTATGGTGGGTCAAATACATATAGCCTTACTTGACAATGTAAAGAGATTGTTTATGGTTTAAATCCCTGTGCTTCCTGTCACAATGGAACAACCTTATTGTTAAGAGTCACAAGACTCATCCTTTCCATGTCCCAACTAATAAGAAATAATATAGACTATGGAAAAAAGATAGCAAATAAATAAATGTATTTGTGTGATTCTACTTCTTCTGACTGCTGAAACATAAAGTTCTATCTACTGGAATTTCAGTTGGGACTAATCATATTGTCTACCATAGAATAATTTGGGAAGAGCTGGACAAGCCTTGCAGAAAAACTAGATTGGCATGAACTCAAGACCTCTGAAAGTAATGTGCAACAGATATTTGTAGACCAACTGCCCATGCCACCTAGTGTAAATTTACCGCCACTTGACCTATTGGTCATGGCTATCTAGGATAATATCAATAAATCATACTAATGTGTCAACAATTTGCTTCTGTGGTTATTGTGGATAATTTTGGCTAATCAGATTTGCCCGATTATCACAAATATTTGTGGATCAAATGACAGGTAGCTACTTCAGAAATGCTAGCATTTATGTCAGATTTGCAAAAGGTAACACACTTGATTGTTTAGAATGCCGTATAAAGAATCCTTTGGCCCAAAATAAACTTTATTTTTTAGGTTCATCAAATAATTTATCAATTTCCCTATCCCTTTTCCTTCTTTAAAAAAAAAAGGTTTTACTTGCAACTATTTCAGGAGCGCTCAGTAGAGTAAGCATACCAGTCAATATGCATGCCATCTCTTCTTTAATGATGCTTGACTGAACAAATTTGTGTCAGTTCTGATACAAGCTTTTACTAGCCTAGAAATGGGGTTTATTTTAGTGATTGGTGATACCTCAAAGTGTCAACATGGTGACACTGATATGTGCGTTCTAGCCATGACAATTTTGAATCCAGATTGGAGTCAAATTTAATGGGTGGACTTAAATTCATGAGTGGTGCAAACTCAAAGCGATTGATAAACTGATGTGGCTTAAATCATGCAGAGAAGGGGAAACAATTAGGCTCCTGTTGGTGTCATTATGCATCTTGTACCATTTTCTGCTTTATGCCTCCTTTTCCAAAGAGAGACGGCCTAGCTTGCACAAAAAATATCCTATTATGAAAAGGAAAATGATCCAAATTAAGAAGAATATAAGGAATATAGATGGGTGTTTATTTTTGATATTTTGAATTTGATGACTTTGCTTGGTTGCAGGTTGTTACTGTTGGTATTGTTGGAGGATCCGACCTCGTTAAGATATCAGAGCAGCTTGGCAAGACAAGTTGGCCCATATTTCCCTTTGTCTTTACTTTTCAGAGTCACATTGAGTAAATCCTCGTAGTTTCCTCTATTTGATCCTTTAATCTCTAACCTATAAGGGTGAAATAATCTCATGCAATGTGTCCTCATGTTACAAAATTTTGAATTCTACCTGCTGTGGCATGTAACTCTATATCATTAATTAACCAGTCCAAGTGCTAACATCGGTCTTAGCTTTGCATTTTCCTGCCTCTTCACCTAGCCTTTTCAATTCCTGCGCACATTTAGTCCTATGTACATTATTGCATAATTTTGGTGATCTCTTCTAAGGTGGAGTTATCACATGTGTTTTGTTTCTGCAGTTGTCAATGACTATGATTATGTATTTTCTGAGAATGGACTTGTGGCTCATAAAGAAGGGAAGCTGATTGGCACACAGGTGATATTTATTAATGTTCAGACCTTATAACTCTTGTACTGATTTGATCAAGCTAGATTTATTTTCATATTGTTACCTGAACCTGATAAGCAAGTCTGCAGAGAGCTTTTTGTCCTGAGCTTCCGTAGGAAGCCTATAGATTGGACTTCCATTGAGGATGCTATGCATTTGGGTAGGCTCTTTTCAAGCTAAGGATGCAAAATTTGTGAAAGGGCAGACCTTCTATAGGGATTTAGTAAGTGATTAGGTGTGAAAATTATGCAGTAAACACTAGAAACTGCTGGGCCTTTCCTTAGGTTGAATGTTGGCCATCAATGATACATATAAGCCAATATTTCTAGGAGGTCGGTTATTCCAAAGCATGGATTCATCCTTTGAACAATTTTAAGAGAGAACTTCTATACCAAAGATGTGCTGATTATTTGGGATATTTATGTTGCAAATTCTTTGAAAATAAATACAAATCAGTTCTGCACCTCATTCAACTATTGTTACGCTGTTGCAGTTTGGACTAAAGTGCTACTAAAAGTAGATTCAACTCATCAATACAGTTTCTGAAGTAGAGGGGTTCCTTGGCTGCTGAAGCTTAGGATCAAAAATAGTATTGCTAAAGCAATTCACTGCCACTATTTAAAATGTAGAAGAGAATGAAACAGTGAGGAATTTGGAGGATAAACCAAACATCATAGTGCAGTTTACTTTTTTGAATTTGCGTACAAGAACATATGTACAGCTTTGTTATTTTCATACTGATTCTATATCGGAGTGGATATACTGATTTTTAGTGTTTGGCATGCCCAAGAAAAGAACATTCTACATGTTTTTTGTCCTATGGATACGTAATGCAAAGCTTTACATTCTCCGAAACAGTTAATTGGGTGTCCTAAGTTCCTAACTTCAAATGTTCTGTCTGCAGAGCTTGAAGTCATTTCTTGGAGAAGAAAAGCTCAAGGTAAGAACTTTGGCCTACACTATGTTTTCTGCCATGTTTAGTTCATCTTGGACAGATAAACGTTGCTGAATATAATTCATAGCAGCATGCTATTTGCCTTCAGGTGACGGGCATAGGATGATATGATCATAAATTTGTAATAAGATAATAAGAATATCAAGATTGTCATCAAGGATTGTTAAGTGTGGCAAGTTATTCCCATTATGATCTAATAGTGGGGAACCCAGATAACTTGGTGGTGGGCTAAAACTAGATTACCCTATTCCCTGGGCTCAAACCACCGAAATTATCTCTATCTAATGTGGGGATGAGACTTTGTGCATGTGAAACTTACTAAACCCCACAATCTACGAGCCTGGTATACTCGGCTGCCCTTTATATTATACTTATATCATTTGTGAACTGCCTGGGCAGTAGGGCTGAAAGGTAGGTCTGGAACTGCACGTATAACCCCCCCTCCCTGTGGGCTATATGCTTTATATTTCAATTGCAAAGTTGTAATGAATTGACCATCAATTGTGCAGGAATTCATTAACTTTACACTTCATTATCTTGCTGACCTGGATATTCCTATAAAGAGGTATGCCTGGTGAAATCTTGATCAACAATTTCTTCATGCATTTTGAACTGCACTGGACACCTCTTTTGCTCAACTATTTTTTAGGGGAACATTTATAGAATTTCGAAGTGGAATGCTTAATGTTTCTCCCATAGGGAGAAATTGTAGCCAAGAAGAAAGGGATGACTTTGAAAAATATGACAAGGTATGTAACTTGCCTTTCTCTCAGCTGGTTGTACCCCGTACACTGTCTTCCTCCAGGCCGTAGAATTGTCTAAATTTTTCTACCATGAATTAAGTGTACTACCACGTATAGGTTCACAACATCCGTGGAAAGATGGTGTCTGTGCTGCGTGAGAAGTTTGCTCGCCTTAACCTGACCTTTTCAATTGGAGGGCAGATAAGTTTTGACGTGAGTGCCTACTAATTATGTCATCTGAACTTGGAAGTTGGTTGCACTTTGCAATCAGTTTCCAATTTTAGGTATTTATGATCTTCTCCTTGGCATGAACTTGTAACAGGTTTTTCCTCAAGGTTGGGACAAGACATACTGTTTGAGGTATCTTAAGGATTTTCATGAAATCCACTTCTTTGGTGATAAAACTTACAAGGTAAGGTTTTATTTGGAGCATTTATATGTTTATATCCTTCAATAGCCTTACTTACTCAAATGACTGTCTATGCTTTGTGTTGATTTTGAGGAGTTATCTACGAAAGGGTAAATTTCCTGCTATATATACACTGAAGAGTACACTTTCCATTCACTACTGATTTTGACACTTTTATCCGAAATTCTTGTGGGCTTCAATCTTTTCTAGCACTTCTGGAAAAAAAAAGAAAAAGAAAAAAAGCTGCTGTAATATGCAGGCCTATTGGCATTTTGAATTATGACACGTTGCAGCTGAATGCAACATATTGGGGGAGGGAAATGAAGGCTGAATCTGAAATGTGTGAACAAAGGGAATAGTTATCCTGTTTTATGGGTGAGTAACTCCATTTTGTTGGCTGTAATTCACCTGGAAACATTACAAATCCAGTTGAACCTGCTGTAGATGGAGCAATAGTCAGTTGAAAGTCTGTAGATAGTAGATACACAGCTTATCTCAAATTCGGAGTAGATTGTATATATTACAGATAAGTTGCCCTTGTTGAAATAAACACCTCCCAGCTTCTAACTACATGGAGATGTTATTTTACTTGTATATTTGACAAATCCCCATATGTATTCAGTGCGTAGATATTTGTTCACATAAAAACGAAGATGAATACTGTGTCAAGCACAAGATTATTAGCACCATTTACAACATGGAATGTGATTTCATCCCTGTGACAATACTATTTGGAGACAGATACAAGAATTGAAACCAATGGTGATGCTAATTTTACATTTCATTTTTTTGTATTTTTCTGAATGTGGATTTTGACTGTATTGCCAAAGAGTATTTTTCTTGAGACAAAACTTTGCACACTATTACCATGCTCACTGTTTAAATACAGTTAACTAAGTGAACCAGTTCAGTAAGAACCAATCCTTTCATACATGCCAAAGGGTTGCTGTTCTTTGATTACGTCTCTTGACTAGACTAAATTCTGGAAGCCTTGAGAAAATTACAAATGGAGGTAGTTAGCATAAAAACGAAGATGGCTCCAATTACCTATGTTATTTTATGTATGTATTGTAGTATTATTTTTTTTCCCCTTTTCGGGTGGAGGGGGCACTTTCTAAAACAATTAATTGCATGAAATGGTAGGTTTAAATGCTAAAATTTTGACAATAAATCTGCATTTTCTTCTAGTGGTAGTTTTTGGGAGCTCCATCCTTGCAGGATCTACAAAGAATTACTCTCTCATGAGTCAATATAGGAGATTGCAACAAAATTGAATCTACTGGTGACAATCATAGGGGAAGAAATTTGAATAAATGCATGAAATCACGACTAAGAAGAGGGGGCAAGGATTGTGGGGAAGGGAGAATTATCAAATTATATGTTAACATTGACCCTTGCCCAGCATTTTATATGTATTTTCTGATAAATTTCATTGCACCTCATATTTGTTAAGTAATTGTTAGTTTTCGGTTTTGCAGGGAGGGAACGATCACGAGATATTTGAATCAGAGCAAACTATTGGCCACACAGGTGATTGTTCTGCCTTCTCAAGAGGCATCTCGGTTTCATTTCCGAAAGAAATTCTTGTTTCCTGGTTGAGTACGGCGGTACCCTATTGATCTAGCTCGTAAATCAAATGAGCTGTAATTTAGGCTTAGGCGTGATCTCCATTCAATCTGTCAATGCAACTCAAATGATCTCCGTTTAGTGATTTTGAGTCTGAGTTTTGAGTAGTTTTACTGGTTTTACAAGCCCATGTAAATGTCTGGATTGGCTTCTCCGGGTTAATAACTAATTCATGCGAATTTTTAAACATACCCAACCAATAAAAGAAAATCCAGACTTTCCTAGTATTTCTGCATGTTACAGCCAACAGCACCAATGAAGCCTTAGTGGAACCGGTATATGAATTCGTTCTATCCATTCAAGTCAATCTTCTACGGGTATAACTTTTTAATGTTTACTAATGTTATTCCTTATCTTCATGTTGAGTGTTCTCATCTATGTAATGTTTGATTTTTATACGTGTTGCTGTCGTTACTTCAAATATGCAATATCGATATATGATATGAGAATATTGATTCGTTACTATTGTGTATCAATTTCAGTCATCAGCCCCGAGGATACGATGAAGCAGTGTACCGAGCTTTTTCTTGCCAATCAAGATTGAGGCACTCGCGTTCTCAGGGGAATTCCTTTCGTTATATCCTGTTGTGATTTGTAATTTATACGTTGCTCGCATCTGTTAGGATATCGTATAAAAGAGCAATATTGGCCGATTAGAGTCGGATCATCGCTTTCATTTGTAACTTTATAACTGTGTTCGCATCACTCGGTGTTCATCAGGCATTGAGACATGATCGTAAGCGCAAAATAAAAATTTGTCATATGCTGAATATCGCTGTTTCATGCCCCTTTGAGATGCGTTTTGCTTTAGTTAATGATCAACCCCTATAAGGTTTGTGTCTCACTTGGAGGTAAATCTAAACTTGAACTGGGTCAATCTTAAGACAATTGTGACGCCAAGTTAACGTTAAAATTAATCTTAACGTTAAAGATTAATTATGAAAAATATTAGCAAGTTTTTTCTCTAGGAACGTGTTCAAAAAATTTAATTATTATGAAAATCCTTAGTAAAAAGGGAATAAAATATTATTTGAGTTTTTTAAATGATATTAATTAATTGTTACATATATATATATATATTTTTTAAATGTATATTAGGCGTGTTTATTCATTTAGAAAAAATATATTAAAACCCTATTTTGTAATTATATATTTTTAATAAATATGAAGTGTATAAATTCTCGCGGGCTTGCTGACAAGGTCTGTGTCCCAGTTGCCCGACGCGGTCTCATTTGTTAATCCTCGCAGTTCTGCTCTTTTTCCCAAAGCCTCAGCGCTTCAAGCGTCTTTCTGGGGATCCATGGCGGAAGTTTCAGACGAGAACTCAACGTTCTTTGTGGCGGTTCACGTTGGCGCTGGTTACCACTCCCCGTCGAACGAGAATCCTCTCAGGTCTGCCATGAAACGAGCTTGTCTCGCCGCTGCTTCTCTTCTTACTAAGGTATTCAATTCCGATCTCTCTCATCTTCTTTCATCATTCGCAATAATCAACTCAATTTCCATGACATCAGTCGGAAGATTAATTTTATAATAAAATTCGGTTGTACATTTTCTTGCAACCATTTCAAAGGATGGAGATATTAGTGCGGTGACATTGTTCCTCATTACTGATAGTTCCGGCGTTATTCTTTTTGCGATTTACTTATTGCGTTTTTATCTGATTTCGTTATTATTT
>JAOVVI020002999.1:6308-17727 GCA_028571085.2 Nepenthes alata | reverse complement strand
CTTGAACAGGACCCTAACCATGGACATTCTAAGCCTTTTACCACGGTTTCGAAGAAAAATACACATTGTGCAGAGATACCGTATGGCATTGGCGTGGAGTTGGGCGACTGGGACTAGCAGGCCTAGCAGAATAGACTGTAAATCTTTCGGCAACAGGAGACGGAGGCCACTCCTCAGGTGGACCTCTGTGATATGCCCATCCGGTGGAGCATAGGCCCTGTCATTCCTTCTCGAGACTCCACGCGATTTCTTTCGGAATGTTGAACTTGATACACAAAGCTTTAACTGTGACGGAGGCCATGGTTTACTCGAAGAACTAGGGTTTCTGAAGGTTGAGAGCGAAGAAGACGAAAGCTTGGAGGCGTAAAAGATTTTCTAAGTGTGGAGGGAAAACTTAAACACCAAGCATGCATTAAAACCCCTCATTAAGGATGCTGTTCGTCCTGCCACGTGCCGCCTTCCTACTTGGCTCTTCAAAAGACAGATCTCTGATACATTGATCGCCAAGATATCCACCCAGCCAAAGGGAGACATGTGTCCACTTCCTGGCCTGTAAACCGGCTGGTGGCTATGCGTTCATTAGGTCCAGCAGAAAGCTTCTCTGAAACTGACCAAAATGGTCAACAATTTTGGATAATATTGTCCTCCGGAATTGACCTAGGCGATCAATAATTTTGGTTAAAATTATCCTCCAAAATTGACCTAGACGGTCAACAGTTCTGGTCAATATTGTTCTCCAGAATTGAACAAGACGGTCAATAGTTATGGTAAATATTATTCTCAGGAATTGACCAAGATGATCAACAATTCTGGTCAACATTATTCTCCAAAATTAACCAAGACGGTTGATAATTCTGGTCAATATTTTTTTCTCAAGAACTGACTGCAACGGTCAACAGTTCCAGTCAAGCTCTCCTCCACGCCTTTCATGAAGTTCTACGAATTCCTCAAATACCAAAGGGCAATAAGGGGTATCCCATCATGAACATACCGGAGGCCAAAATTTTGGCCACCGACATGGGGGGCTAGTGATGGGTATACCAAAAATGGGTTGGCCCAAAGTCAACGAAAGTCCAATAAGAACGGTCAACACTTTAACTGCCCAGTTGGAGAATAGGCCCAAGAGTTGAAAGGCCCAGGACGGTCAACGTGCACAGACGGTCAACTCAAATATTGACCGTCTGCGTACTATAGCTATTGGGCCAAATATTAATTTTTCCTACAGTTATGAATCTGGCTCACTTGGTCCCACGATATATCAGACGGCTAGCAATAATTTTTTCGACAACTTCTACAGTCTCAATTGGTTCCCAAATTGGCATTGACAAAGTCGGCACCTTTTCCTCAAGAAAGGCATAAGATTTTCTCAATTTCATGCCAACTAGGGCTCTCCAACTATAATATCCACGTAAGAAAGGTGAAGGATTTTGAAAGTCGCTGGCCGCCACGGAAGGAAACTACCTTACTTTGTTTGGCAATTGGCTTCAGCCTTGAAAGGCAGGCCATCCATGAATCATGCTGGGGATCCCTCCTTCTAAATGAGAAAGATCGTCCTCTCAACCATAAATAAGCCCTTGAATTCTCATTCAATGCACGTTTTCAGTTACACACGCTTTCTATCACGCGAAATACAGGCGAACTTGAACACTCGTAGAGGGACGATCTTCTGTTCTCTGCTAAAACTCAGAGAAAACCCAAGTCAAACAAAGCACTCCTGACAGCTGTTTACTGCCTCCCCACCCTCCAGATTTAAGACGACGGCCTTGCCTCTCTTTCATCTAGAGATCTACGCTCACTTATATTCTCTCTCTCTCTATTCTCAGTTTCTGTGACCTTCTTATATTTCTAAGGCTGTTTACTAACTTGAGCGTCGGAGTATTTTTGGTGGGATAACTTTTCGTCGACACGCTGACCTCCTCTTCTTTTTAGTGGTGTGCAGGGTCCAAACTCAGTAAACGGAGCCGGAACCAGGACAAGCGGACCAACCCAAATCTGTTCAAAATTCGGATCCAAGGACGCATAAGTTATAAACCAATGAGAAAATTTATTAATATAATTGATAAAAAATGACTGAATTCTATTTTATATTTAGACTTTCCTAATGAAGCCGGCGTCCAGCTACTTCTTCACCTCCTCTTGGATGGCGATTAGATTTTTAACGAAGTGATTTCTCCGCTTCTGCCTGACCAACTTTAGGTCAGGATCAATGCCCAGCTTGTGAACCATTATTTTTGCCGGGATTTGAGACATGTCTACCGGTATCTAAGCAAAAATGATCGCGTTCCTGTGAAGGAACGCGATCAGCTCCTCGTGGAGTGGCCCGGTGAATGAGCCGTCGATCTGTACACACTTATCTGGTTCCTCTAGGTCCATTGGGATCAAATCTATGGCTTCCCCAGGCTACGCTTGTTGGATGGTTGTCTTGTCCCGATGGTCGAGTTCTCCAACTGTCTGAGCACTGCCGCTTAGGGCAATCTGGGCTATATAACTGGTCCGCCCGGTGACCTGGTCTCCCATAACCTCTCCGACGCCGTAGGCCGTTGGAAACTTTATTTTGAGATGCGAAATCGATGTGACCGCTCTGAACACCGTTATGCTGGGCCTTCCCAGTATAGCATTGTAAACGGAGGGTAGGTCTACTACTAGAAAGTTAAGCATGCGACTTGCTATTTTTGGATAGGTGCCTAGGGTGAGTTCCAATTGGATTATCCCTTCAACGGGCACTGGTTCATTGTCAAGGCCATATAGTGGTCCTTCAGCGGGTTTTAATTGACTATTTTTTAGGCCTAATTAAAAGAAAGCATCCAAGTAAAGTAAATATTTAGAACTTCCGTTATCGATAAAGACTCATTTCAGCTGGTAGTCATACTGCCGTTTGAAATGAGTACTGAGATTACAAGGGGTCAGCATGGGGGGCATTACATGATTCGAGTCGCTATCACTGAAGTTAATCGTATTATCTAATATATGCGGCATCTTCCTCCCAGTCCGCTGCTCCTTGCTGTCCGCCGGGTTCTTGGCAGGTCGGGTGGAGACCATATTAACCACCTCTGTGGCGATCCTGTTTCGGGACGGAGAAGGCTCCTGCCCCTCAGTGTCAGCCGCTCTAGCCCCCCTGACGTATTTGTTGAGGTGTCCTCTGCGGATCAGCTCCTCAATCTCACTTTGTAGAGTCTTGCAGTCCTCCGTTGCATGTCTAACAGAGCGGTAAAAGTCATAGTATTTGGACTGATTTCCCGAGTCCTTTTTTAGTAGTTTTGGCCACTTCAAAAATTTTTGATGGTTGGATCGCTTGGCTTCCAACCGTTGGATTCATCGCAATCGCCTCCTGAAACAACACATTTCGTGTTCCATTATGATCATTCATTATTTGACGGTTCGGTTTGTTGGAAAAGGTAGCGGACACCTTTTCCGATTACTATGAAGACAGTAAAGAAAAGGAATAAAAATAGACAATGAACATAAAATTTTACGTGAAAAACCTTTCTCAAATAAGGGAAAAATTATGGGACAATCTCTCCACAGAAATGAATTTCACTATTAGAGATTTTGGGATCAACAATGGAGAATAAAGAGAAAATTGAAGAACACTCTTGTTTTCTTCACCCATTTTTCTCTCTCACTCCCTATTACATATATATCAACTTCTCACTGATACAACTTATAATTTTCAAATAAAACTGTATTTCTTAAGGATACTACACAACTGAAATTTCTAAGCGGGGCGGCCTACTGTTGTCCGCCCAAAATCGGTCAACACTCCTGTTGACCATCTAGAAGTTTTCCTCCAATAATCTCCAAAAAAATCGATTAATTAAACTTCCAGAAATCGATTAACATAAAATCGGAAATGTTAACCACCAAATCCGATCAACTCTTAGTTGACCGCCAATCCAGTCAACTTCCAGTTGACCGAAACTTTATTTATAGAATAGAGTCTTCGTGCTCCGCCCAAGTTATTCAATCATCCTAACTTCTTTACGGGAGTGATCCCAACAAACTTCCCCTTAATATCCACGTAAGAAAGGTGAAGGATTTTGAAAGTCGCTGGCCGCCACGGAAGGAAACTACCTTACTCTGTTTGGTAACTGGCTTCAGCCTTGAAAGGCAGGCCAGCCATGAATCACGCAGGGGATCCCTCCTTCCAAATGAGGAAGATCGCCCTCACAACCATAAATAAGCCCTTGAATTCCCATTCAATGCACGCTTTCAGTTACACACGCTTTCTATCACGTGAAACACAGGCAAACTTGAACACTCATAGAGGGACGATCTTCTATTCTCTGCTGAAACTCAGAGAAAACCCAAGTCAAACAATGCGCTCCTGACAGCTGTTTACTGCCTCCCCACCCTCCAGATTCAAGACAACGGCTTTCTCTCTCTTTCATCTAGAGATCTACACTCACTTATATTCTCTCTCTCTCTCTATTCTCAGTTTCTGTGACCTTCTTATATTTCTAAGGCTGTTTACTGACTTGAACATCGGAGTATTTTTGGTGGGATAACTTTTCATCGACACGCTGACCTCCTCTTTTTTTAGTGGTGTGCAGGGTCCAAACTCAGTGAACGGAGCCGGAACCAGGACAAGCGGACCAACCCAAATCTGTTCAAAATTTGGATATAAGGGCGCGTCAAATATAAACCAATGAGATAATTTATTAATATAATTGATAAAAAATGACTGAATTCTATTTTATATTTGGACTTGCCTAATGAAGCCGACGTCCAGCAACTTCTTCACCTCCTCTTGGATGGCGATCAGCTTTTCAACGAAATGATTTCTCCGCTTCTGCCTGACTGACTTTAGGTCAGGATCAAGGCCGATCTTGTGAACCATTACTTTTGCCGGGATTCCAGGCATGTCTACCGATATCTAAGCAAAAATGATCGCGTTCCTTCACAGGTACGCGATCAGCTCCTCGTGGAGTGGCCCGATGAGTGAGCCGTCGATCTGTACACACTTATCTGGTTCCTCTAGGTCCATTGGTATCAGATCTATGGCTTCCCCAGGCTACGCTTGTTGGATGGTTGTCTTGTCCCGATGGTCGAGTTCTGCAACTGTCTGAGCATTGCCGCTTGGGCAATCTAGGCCATATAACAGGTCCGCCCGGTGACCTGGTCGCCCAGAACCTCTCCGACGTCGTAGGCCGTTGGAAACTTTATTTTGAGATGCAAAATCGATGTGATCGCTCTGAACACCGTTATGCTGGGCCTTCCTAGTATAGCATTGTAAACGGAGGGCAGGTCTACTACTAGAGAGTTAAGCCTGCGACTTGCTATTTTTGGATAGGTGCCTAGGGTGAGTTCCAATTGGATTATCCCTTCAACGGGCACTGGTTCATTGTCAAGGCCATATAGTGGTCCTTCAGCGGGTTTTAATTGACTATTTTTTAGGCCTAATTAAAAGAAAGCATCCAAGTAAAGTAAATATTTAGAACTTCCGTTATCGATAAAGACTCATTTCAGCTGGTAGTCATACTGCCGTTTGAAATGAGTACTGAGATTACAAGGGGTCAGCATGGGGGGCATTACATGATTCGAGTCGCTATCACTGAAGTTAATCGTATTATCTAATATATGCGGCATCTTCCTCCCAGTCCGCTGCTCCTTGCTGTCCGCCGGGTTCTTGGCAGGTCGGGTGGAGACCATATTAACCACCTCTGTGGCGATCCTGTTTCGGGACGGAGAAGGCTCCTGCCCCTCAGTGTCAGCCGCTCTAGCCCCCCTGACGTATTTGTTGAGGTGTCCTCTGCGGATCAGCTCCTCAATCTCACTTTGTAGAGTCTTGCAGTCCTCCGTTGCATGTCTAACAGAGCGGTAAAAGTCATAGTATTTGGACTGATTTCCCGAGTCCTTTTTTAGTAGTTTTGGCCACTTCAAAAATTTTTGATGGTTGGATCGCTTGGCTTCCAACCGTTGGATTCATCGCAATCGCCTCCTGAAACAACACATTTCGTGTTCCATTATGATCATTCATTATTTGACGGTTCGGTTTGTTGGAAAAGGTAGCGGACACCTTTTCCGATTACTATGAAGACAGTAAAGAAAAGGAATAAAAATAGACAATGAACATAAAATTTTACGTGAAAAACCTTTCTCAAATAAGGGAAAAATTATGGGACAATCTCTCCACAGAAATGAATTTCACTATTAGAGATTTTGGGATCAACAATGGAGAATAAAGAGAAAATTGAAGAACACTCTTGTTTTCTTCACCCATTTTTCTCTCTCACTCCCTATTACATATATATCAACTTCTCACTGATACAACTTATAATTTTCAAATAAAACTGTATTTCTTAAGGATACTACACAACTGAAATTTCTAAGCGGGGCGGCCTACTGTTGTCCGCCCAAAATCGGTCAACACTCCTGTTGACCATCTAGAAGTTTTCCTCCAATAATCTCCAAAAAAATCGATTAATTAAACTTCCAGAAATCGATTAACATAAAATCGGAAATGTTAACCACCAAATCCGATCAACTCTTAGTTGACCGCCAATCCAGTCAACTTCCAGTTGACCGAAACTTTATTTATAGAATAGAGTCTTCGTGCTCCGCCCAAGTTATTCAATCATCCTAACTTCTTTACGGGAGTGATCCCCAATATTCAGGTCTGGCATATAGTGTGATTTTAGAGAAAATTGGTGATCACATTTTACATTTGCATTCTTTTGTTTCTTTTTCTTTTGCTCTCAGTTTTCTAAATCCTCTCTTCAATTTTCCACATTCAAAAGGTTCCACTGATGTTTACGTGAGTTCTAATGTTGTTATGTATTCCTATATATAGCAGAATGATGTATTTGGGTTCCTCCTTTCCCTCTTAAGGTACCTCAAAGAAGTTGAAAGTAAACCAGACCTGGACCATACCGAAACACTTGGGAATTTCGTGAAGTCTAGAGGTTACTCTGAGCTATTTCAACGGGCTTATCTCGTGAGTTGCGAAAGCTTTGATTTTGGCTATCTCCAATTTTTGAGTAAATTATGCTGTCCTATGCCATTTTTATCTACCACTGAACCATATACTGAACATTGTAGGTTCCCATGTGTGGTTCGATTTGGTCCTGCCCCTCAGAACAAGTTATGAGCTTTTCTGCTTTCTCCATCCTTTCGTTTTGCCGCAATCATCATCTACTTCAGGTGCATTCTGTTTGTTGTAACAAGTTTGATTTTTCCCTTGAACGCATGCTGTCTTTTCAGTTGAGTTGTTACATTATTCGTGATTGACAGTTGTTTGGTCATCCACAAGGCCTTACTCTGAAGGGGCACTCTCATTTTTATGTGAATAAGGTTTAAATTACTTTCTCTTGATATAACATGAAACATAATCCTAATTGCTCATGTATACTCATCCTGAGACAGCTAAGGTACATTTCTGCAATTTGGTGACCAGGTTAGAGAGGAGCTGGAGAGTAGAGGTTGTCAAATAAGAACTAATTGCGAGGTACATGCTGTTTCAACAGGCGATGAAGGCAAGTAAATTCCCTCATGTATATTCTTGGATCTGTATGTAGGCATTTTGCCATTGTATTTTGAATCACAACATTAATTCTAGCTACCTTGATATGACAAATCGACAAAACAACAAGTTTGTCTTGGACGAGTAACATGTCATGAGGAATGGCAAGAACAAGCTTGTCACACAGATAGTTCTAATATCTTAGTTCTTTTATTAGATTACCCTTCAAATATTTTTTCTTAGGCCTCTAAATGAGTATTTAATAACAGTTTGATATAGGTAGCACCTCTTTCTGCCATTTTACATTTTAAACCATGTTCTATATAATATGCCATTGCTCAAATCGGCTGTGTGTTTTTAAATTTTCTTGCAAATATTACCAGGCTACAACACTTGTTCCTACCATATGTGTTAGAATACTAAACCCTAATCAGGAGTATTTTAATCTGATGTGGGTTTTTAACAAAAACTGCTCTCCTCTATTTAACATGATATTAGAATAAGAGAACCGATGAAGTATCTCATGCTAGGACATAAGTAAACTGAGTGAACAAGTATTCACGAGTATTATCGCTTTGTAAAATGCATAGTAAAGTAGATAATACATTTTGATTTTCAACACGAAATGCTCAGAAAATGGAGAATAATTTAGAATAATATTTCATTATATATAATCAAATTATTTAGAAATAATTATCAATAATAGTAATAAAATATAAAAAATTCATTTTGGATGACACTTAATAGAGACCTCAAATATCGAAATATACTACTTCAAAAGGAATAGAAGCTCATTTATTGACTCTACGATAGTATGCCACTTGATAGTGTTTAATAAATGGATAAGGATCCCAAAACAAATCTATCACAGAATTAAAATTAGGATATATGTTTTTTTAGACTTGATAATGATGAATGACTCAATTGATAGTGTTAGGGTCATTTTTATGATTGTCATATTCCGTGATAATATAAAATATTACATCGATGTTGGGTTATGAATTATCGAAGTGCTACATCAACATACATCCATTATTGTCTATTTCGACTTCCATGGATATCACGTCTGCCGTATACTCTCCCGCCGCTCGAGCCCAAAATTTCAAAGCCCCGCACTCTCCGTGCACTGTCTACCCGCTCGAATCCAAAAACATGAAGTATTGCGCTCGCCGTGAGCTCGCCAAGAGCTCGAGCGCAAAATCCAGAAAGGGCCGCTCATTGCTTGCCGCCTCCACGCTCAAGCTGCGCTCGAGTGCCGCGGCAACGGGCAACTTTTTAAATACGAATTTTGTACCATCTATAAATACTTGTCTTATAATTTTAAAACCCTAGGACTTTTGACAGATCTATTTCATGTCCCACTTGAGAAGAACGCTGCTCATACTCCATTAATCTTACTTCTTTAGAGAAAACTAAAAGTTACAACCCTGAGCTTCATATTAAAATAAGTTTTCTCTATATTTTCTCTTTACCATTTAAACACTTCCATCCTTCCACCTTCATTGGAGACGTCGGTACATTGAAGAAGGAGACCCGATCGTGTTCAGCAATTCAAGTGGCTAAAGAGAAAAGATTAACGTGAAGACCGGAAGGTATCCAGTTTCGTTACTGCGGATAAATCTAAGGAGTTCCTTGGTAGGGATCATAAGACAGGAGTAAGTCGGGTAGGTTAGCGCGTCGTTACCACCCGGTCTGTAAGTTAATTTTCATAGTGCATTGCTTTTCTGGCCGTTGAAGCCCGGATGATTTTTTTCGATTACCGCGGGTATTGAGTTTTCCCTTGGTCATAAAAAATCGTGTCTTTTTATTATTATTTATGCTCGTTTATCTTTTGCATACTTGTCGTTATCATTAGCATCTAGAAATAAATATTCTTTGTGTATTGAATATTTAATTTTTACTGCTTCCGCTATTTTTACATGGGTCAAAAATTGATTGTACAATTTAGGACAAAAAGTCCTTTTTCAATTGGTATCAGAGACACACCCAATCCACGACCCCGTTCTAGATGTATACGAGTGGATCGCTCTCCGTACCTCCCTTCTTTGATAGGAATAACTTTGCCTATTTAAAGGTTCGGATGAGAGCCTTCCTCAAATTACTGGATAAGCGTGTATGGGCTAGTATCCAACTTGGGTGGACTCCACCCAAGAGTGGTGATGAATCAAAAGTCTTATTTTTGTGGTCAAAAAAAGAACTTGATACTTGTAACTAGAATAGTAATGGGTTACATGCTATTTTTATGGCTGTATCTTCCGATGAGTTTAAACGGATTTCAATGTGCGAAACTTTTAAAGATGCGTTTGACATTCTTAAAATTACTCATGAATGTACTAAATTGGTTAAAAATTCAAAATTATAAATGATCACCATTAGATTCAAAGAAATACGAATGAAAGATGATGAGACATTTGATAAATTCTATGCATAATTAAATGATATTATAAATTTTACGTTTAATTTAGGAGAGCAAATCCCTGAAAATAGAATTGTTAGAAAAATTTTACGATCTTTACCCGAACGATTTAAATCAAAAGTTATTGCGATTGAAGAAAGTAAATATTTAGATAAATTAAAAATAGAAGAACTTGTATGGTCCATTCACATTTATGAGCACATATTTTCACAGTCAAGAAAAAATAAATCAATTTCTCTAAAATCAAGTAGGGAAGAGAGAAATCGGGATTCTGATAAAAAATCATGTAGCGATGATAATTTTTTCTTGTTTGTTAAGAATTTTCAAAAGTTTTTAACGAAAAATAAATGTTCATCAAACAAACTTGATGTGAATTTAAAACGTTCACCTAAATTTGATAAGAAAGACCGACGTAAACTCAAGAATTTTAAATTAAAAAATACTCAAGGAGTTCAATGCCATGAGTGTAAACGGTTTGGCCACTATCGAGCTGAATTTTCAAACCTTAAATGCCAACAAGGTCAAACTTTTAAAGCTAATGTGACCTTAAGCGATAACGAAGAAGAAGATTGTGAAAAATATTCTGAAGATGGCCCTCTCAAGTATATAGCTTTTATGACCTCAATATATGGTAATTTTGTAGAAAACTTTAATCAGTCTGATGACTCTAAGGATGAGTCAGATGCTAAATTTGATAGATTTCAAGAAGCATATGATAAACTGTTTAGAAAATATTTAAAAGTAAAGAAATTAAATAGAATCTTAACATTAGGGTCATAGATTTAGAAAAAAAATTAACACAACAATCCAAGTTAGATGCTAAAATTTAAAAAATTAAGAATCTAAAAATCTCATTTACTAAACAAATCACAACTCTAAAATCTGAACTTGAGGCTGCTACAAATGATTTGAAATAATTTTTAACTGGGTCCAAAAAATTAGATCATATGCTCGAGTTAGGAAAAATGAGTGAAAATAAATAGGGTTTGGGATATGCTAAGAATATTTTTCAAAATGGTGTAAAACCTAAAACTACTTTTATTCCCGTCACAAAAATTTCACTCCAAAGCACTAAACATCTAAAATCAGCAAGCAAATGCCTCGACATGTGGATAATAGATTTAACTAACATCATTTGGCTGATCCATATAGCCTAAAAGTCATGAACAAACCCACAAAGTCTTTGCCAACTTTTTATGCCTGTGGAAAGATTGGCCATATTCGTCCCCACTGCTACACCATAAACTTTCCATACAACCAAAGATAAGAGCTAAAAATGAATACACTTGTTGATCACATTCATACATTAAATGAACAAGTAAAAAGATTGAATGAAAAAGTAAATTTTGTGAGACAAGTATGGGTTAATAAAAGTAAACTTCACTATCCCTCGACCATTCGTGATAAAAAGGGGAGACCTGATTCGCTTTGATAAGGGGAGATTAGAGGAGACATGATTATTTATGTTATGGGGAGCTTTGTTATTTTTGTGAGGGGGAGTGATACTTAGATTTCAGTACTGCTTTTATTTTATTCCTTTTACT
>JAOVVI020002998.1:0-19875 GCA_028571085.2 Nepenthes alata | reverse complement strand
AGTGCCCAACCGGTGGCAGAATAAAATAATACGTCGAAGACAATCCCCTTTTTTACCGGATTCAAGCCGATCAACAGATTCGGTTAACTTTCATTCCGTTTGGCTCTCTAGATTAAAGTGACGTGGTCAACTAAACCAGTCAACCACCATTCTGGCTATGCCTAGTTCTCCGGACCCAAGCGATACAGTCAATGAATCCAATTAACCTCCATTTCGACTCCGTCCCGCTCTTTGGATTCAAGCGATATGGGCACCGGAACAGGTCAACCATCATTCCGGCGGCAACCTATTCTACGGATTCAAGTGATACGGTCAATGAATCGAGTCAACCTCCATTCCGGCTCCATCCCTCTCTTTGGATTCAAGCGATATGGTTAACAGAACAGGTCAACCAACATTCCAGCACTGATTCTTTAACAAATCCCGACGAGCTGGACCGCAAAGCCGGTCACCTAACGTTCCCACTTCGCCCCACTCTCCGGGTCACAAGGGTCCGGTCAACCCCATCGGTCCACGACCTCTCCTTTTTCTCCGACCAAACCATCCTGACTCTGAGATTACGACCTCCCCATATGACGCGCTACTCGGTCAGGATTTGCAATTCCTCGTCCATTCCAGAGTACAAAATAAAAGGTAGTTGCAACAATATAAATAGCACAATATGCATGGCAACAAAAGATAAGAAGCCAATAGAGAAATTGTTCGCATAAACAGTTGAAAGTTTTCTCTTTAGCTTTCTCTTTACAAGTTATACAGCTAACAGAGGCTAATACATGATAGGACAGTAGTGACGGAAAGAAAGAGAGTAATACATAAGGAGGCCGCCCAACCTTTGAAGAGTTGTCAAGATTTGAATCTTGATTCAAATCTTGATGATAGCCACCCCCGCGAAAAAGGGTAGCTAAAGCAGCCTCCTGCACAAAAAGGAGCTACCAAAGCGGTCTAAGCATCATGACTCGAAATACCAAAGCGGTCTAAGCGTCATGACTCGAAATAGCAACACCGGAGAACACAAACAGCCTAAGTTCCAAATCAGCAACTGGAGCAGCAAGCTTCCTGGTGATGTCAAGCTCCCGTACCATCCCACCAGGTATTGAGGAAGACAATGCTGAGAAACGTCAAAGCTCTCGATTTATAACACATGGGGAAGCAGGTGGAAGCGCTAAACGCCTAAAGACTCCAGCCTGGCAAATTTTGAGAGAACTGAAAAATAGGGGAGCCACGCCGAGAACAGTGAAAAGGAAAATTTGGATCATACCTGAGGAGACAACACGGTCAATCACGTCACATCGTGAATATACCGGATGCTAAAAATTTGAGCCACCGGCATTGGGGACTAGTGATGGGATGGCTATAGCGGGCCGACCCAAAAGGACAGGTGGCCCAGAATGTATAGCAGCTCACTTACCCACAGGACGGTTAACGCTCCAATTGATCGAAGAAGGCTGCCAAGTAGATCAGACGTAACCCAAAATGAACACGGCCCAAACTAAAATTGGCCCACGCGCCCTCTCCTGAGCACAACTGTCGTTTACCCTAATTCTCCGCAACTCTAAGTATAGCAATCCTTTATATATAAAAATCTCCTAGAATCAGAACACATCTCGAAAAAAAAAACCCTTAGATCAACGCATGACTCGTAACGGCAACCTTGACGCTCACTGCACACGATATCTCCGCGAAAGGAGAAAATCCTCCTCCCCGATCGTTGCAACCCAGAATGACGCCCGCATCCACACAAGAAACGAAAAATATTCTTCCAGAATGTAGGCATCCCGCCTCGTCACCTAAGGAAGGCAGCAAAAGCCCATGGCTATAAAAGGCTCTGAAAACTCACTCTTTAAACACGCTCTCTGGTATACTCAAACCTGCATAAATTTTCCAACTCTCACGTGTCCAATTACTCTGTCCTCTCTTCTACTACTAGTTCCCAACGAACTTAGTAAATAAAGAGGACGCTCTCAATGAGCACTCTACGACTAAACAACTCTCAACGAGTGCACCTCCAATTCTCACTCTCAAATCCCTCTCATTGCATTCATTCCTGCTTACTCTATTTTTACGTTCTTTTTACCTTAGAATGTCGATTACTCATTTTAGCGTCGGAGAATAAACCAATGAGTGAGTCCCACTGTTTTTCCTGATTTCTCGTCGTCTATTGTTATGTGTAGGATTTCAGGCGCACAAGACGGTGATAAAATCCGAAGAGTAGTTGAATCCGAATTTGTCTAAAACTCAGATTCAGGACACATCAATTACGATTGTATTAAATATATTAAAAATGATATTATATATTTTAAAATACCTTTAATTTAATTTTTGAAGAAATACCCACTGTATATTTTATTTTTTTAATTTATCGTATTATACGTGAAAGTACATAAGGCGATAAAAGAACACGTTCACGTGCCTTGATAAAAGGTTTTCGCATTTGATCGATTTGACGAGTCACAGTACGTTGGATTCAACAACGAAAGAGCACATTTCCACATTGTCTCCCGCCAATCATGAAATGACACCTGTTATTTTCTTTTTTTAAAATTTAAATACCATATACGTATTAATTATCATTTATACAAAAATTATCATAGTGTAATAATATAATAATAAAACAAATATAAAAATAAAAGTAAAGTGGCAGACGAAAATATTATGCATTTATGTATTTGGTAAACATCTAAATCAAAGCTTAAAATAAAAATAAAATTAAATAACAATTGATAATATCACGCTTTTCTTTTAAATTTTCTTTTTTTCTCTTTCTTTTTTTAATACCTATATATATTTTCACTTGTTAAAAATAAAGTAAAATCAAATTAATTAATAGCATTATTTTAGTTTATACTATTGAACAATTGTCAAAAGTTGGATAAGTAACACCCAATTGTATTTTTTTAATAATATATAATTTACGAATTAAATTATTTATTTTTAAATAAATAATTATAATTTCATAATTAATTTTTATTTTTTAAAAAATAATTAAAAAAATAAATCTCAATTTTCTTTAAGGTAGGGTCTATTGTTCCGATAACTTACGCAGATGACAAATGCAATGTACAATTTCCGCAAATTTCGAAACTTTGTTGGGCAATTTGGGAATTCGGAGTGTACGCAGAAGACAAGAGAAACTGTAACGGACAAGGCATGGTACCTCCCATCTAATCCGTACTTTCATATTCATCTACTTCAGAATTTTGCCACGTGACGCCTCCAACAACCGTCCATCGATAAGATCATGACCGTCCATCTATCCGACCATCCGCATCGTCTGTCTTCATTTTACATCGTCATCATATCAAGACAATGACTTTAGCGTCGTTATGCACATCATCCATCAATAAGCTTGTCAGTACGCATTAGGCATTTATTTTGGGTAAATAATACGAATTTAACATTAGTATGATGGAACATAATATTCGTTAATTATTGGGAAAAAAAAAAACAAATATGAACAAAGTAAATATGTTTTTTTAATGAAATAGTTTAAAAATATTAGTAACGAATATTATAAAACATTAAAGATTATTATTAACTATACAATCAATAGTTATAAGACAGGCGTTTAAACAATGAATAGATCGGCTTTTCGTGACTAATGACTGTATAATCATTAAAGTCGTGACTAACCATCATGCACAAAGTCTACGCGTTTCATAAGGCATCTGGAGACAATAATTATCAAGCGCATAGTGACACAAAAAGTTAGACACATATAGATTAATAATTAAAATAAATTTTTATTGACCATATTGATTATTCTTAATTGACCCTATAAAATTTACCTGTTAACTATTATAATCCTGCTAGTAAACAAATATCTACCAATGTTGGTCGATTGACCATTCATGGCTTGGCCTTGACACCTGGTTAGTAATAGGTTTGGCAAACAAACTAACCATTAGTGAATTAGTTAGATTGCTTACTCATACATTGATTACATGTGATTGTCTAGTTAATTCTCTTTTTTTTAGCAGATGTTGATGCCGGAACATGACAACCGCTTGATGGGAGTTCAAGATATAGATTGGTGACGGGTAGTGCGCGATGGATTCCAAGCAAGAGCTCTAGCGGATAGTTGCACGAATCGGTACTTGATGAGTACGTGGGTCTTGACACAACTAGGGTTTTTCAAAGCTCTAAGAGTTTGGCGCGATTGAGATCTATTCAAATGTCAGGACTTTTGTTCTTCCGATGGTTCTCGGAAGCCTTGGCCTCTTAGGAAACTCAATCATCCTATACGAGACTTGGACATTTTCAAAGATTTTTGACACAACCGTGGTGCAAAATGTGTAAACGACACTCTATACACTTGGCTAACATTGGATCACGACCCTACTCTAAAACATTATATAAAATCTAATAATAATTGCAATGTTTTATAATACAAATATCTACTCAAAAATCATCTATAAGTAAGGAAAATAATCTACATTATAATATTCAATGCCAACAACATTAAAGTGTAGATTGAGGTTGAGTGGTTATAAATACAATTGTTCCATCATATAACAATTTTTAAACACCATAAAAAATCTTTTAAATTAAATCCTGCAACAAACTTTATCCATTCAAAACCTTGTAAGAGATTCATACCGATTAATCTAAAAAGATAATAATAAAACATGCCAACGGTAAGTATAAATTTTAACAAAGTATGTGTATGGATATATATGATAAAAAATATGTGAGAATGATACAAATATATATAATCATGTACAAAATAGAGAATAAGTAAAAATTAATTATCAGTGATGACTTCGCCAATTAGAGTTAAATATCAAAGGTTAGATTCAAAATTTTTATATTATAATTTAGACCATATTCTACTATTTAAAATTTATAGATAGTTGACTATATATTATATTATATAACTGTTAGGTAACAATATTCACCTACAAATTAATATATTATAATATATTTAGATATATTCCGTTAGTTCTCTATTATCGTTATTATTTTGACAAATGAAAGAATCTAGACAAATATACAAATGTTTAACTTTGCGAAACAAATAATATTGATAGATTTTAAAGTAGAGTTTTGATCAAATTCTTACACAAAAATAACATGTAAGGTCAATTATTTGATAATATAGGATTTTCTAAAAAATTTCATGAAATTAGAAATAAACATTCAAAATCTTAGGATTTCTAAACAATTTTGACAAGTAAAATGCAAGAAAACCATAAAAGAAGTATATGAATGCGACTTTAGCACATAGATCAAGAATAAATTTAGAAATTCGAACAATAAAGTGAAAGCAAATGCTTAAAACACTTGCTTCAACTTATTTTCTAAACATCCTTCAAAATTTAGTGCCAAAATTTACTTCTATTCTCCTCTTTTGGTCATTTTCTCTCTTCTATTAAAACTTAATAGAAAACTAGTTAAAGATTGAAAGTCTTTAAATATAATACGAGTACACATACACCAATTATACATAGGTATATGAAACCTAATAACAACCTCTCAAAACTAGTAATGTCCATAGAAGTTAATAATTCCAACTCAACATGAGACATCTAAGCTTTGAAATCTTCATCACACAAGCAATTTAGCTAAACTTAGTTGTCGACTAACTCTATCTGCTTGATACTAATCTAATATTAAGAAAACACAAATATGAACCGAACACCTAACAAGTGATATAATTAATAATATAATATAAACAATAATAATCTCGTATACATAATATTAAGGCATGAAAAAACAATAAAAGGATAGACAACTCAACAACACTTTATTTGCTAGTTTCTAATAAGTTCTACCTACTCAACCACTTATTATAACCACAACTCAAAAGTATTTACAAAGAGTACCAAATCAATGGGTTCTATTGAACTTGAACATCACAAATACATAAGAATTTTACAGTTCGGATCTCAATAATGATATAAGTTTCACTGAATCCATTACAATAAAGGTCTCTACTATAATGATAATTTACAACCTTCTTGGATCTTATTATGTCATTAAGAATCAAATGTCGTATATTTACACCCCCAACGATTGTGTAATTATCACGATGTAACAGATACTTGTGAGTCTGACATGTAACCAAATTCATAATATCTCAAGACCTTACCACTTCAAGTGTGTAATGTTTCAAACAAATCCTATACAAGAATCCCCAACTCTCAATATAGGTGCTAGGCTAGGAGAATCTCTTAACTAATATATTTAATAATAACTTACTTTTTTTAAGATTTTAATTATATTTTTATTACTACTTCTTCTAAAATCGTCTTTATTATAATTCAAAATATTTAAATTTCTGACGTAATTTTATACGTCTAACTAATTCATAAAAAAGATACACATTTAAGCAATTTGTGGTATCATCCTACTTCCTTTTTACCAACTATTGAACCCCAACGCTAAAGATTAACTCCGATGACACCAGACTTACTGATAGAACTAAAAAGTCTAATACCATCAATGAAAGCAAGAAAAATATGTACGCATTACTCTTTCATATAACCAAAATCTAAAACTCTAATTTGCTAACTTGTGATATTAGATATGTGACCAGATTGCAAGTAGTGAGAAGCTCAACCAGTATTATATTTTTATTAATGGAAAGTATTGTATGCCAAATTTGTAGCAAAGAAAACAAATCTCATTGGTCATCATTCTATTATTTGCTTGTTCTTTTGGAGTGAATGGTTTCAATGCTAAAATGGTGCATACAAGTCATGGATTATATATAAGTAATAATAGACATGGGTATTTATTTTTTTTGTACTATCGGTTATCTCATATTATTGTAAAATTATATAATATAGATTTATACTCCACATAAATTAATATGGAGGTTCATATCTATTGAGAGGTAGGTTAATATTTAAAAATTTATCCAATATTTTAACTTTTTTAAAAAAATATAGTTGAGTAAAATATAAGTTAATACACTATTTTTAATAACTATTTAAATTTTTTATTTAAATTTTATATAATAGATTTATTTCCATCACCGGTATTATTTGACAAAAAGTATAATCACTTCAAAAAAGTATAGTGATGTTAATAAATGAAAACAATTTGCTTAATAGTAAATTTTGGGTGTTGTAATGTTTACCTGCACGTTTATTAGTAATAAAATAAAATATTTAATTATTTTAACTATTTTTCATTCAATATCCATAATTACTCAACCATTGGAATATTTTGGTTATAAAAGATGGTTCCACTATAATGAAATGGATCTGCAGTCCCTAACATCTGGTATATGAAATCTTATCGTCTTAGGAAGTTGATTTACTTCTTCTTATAACTTAAATTGTTTTGTCAGCATAACATTTTACATTGCTACTACTAAAAAAAGTATATTCTAATAAATAAAATAATACCTTTTATTTTCTCAACATAAAAATAAATAAATTGTAAAATAATTTTAACATAATTGTTAATAATATGATATGTACATCTTGTTAATAATATGATATGTACATCTTGTGTGAAATAATTTACCATTTAGAATTTATGCATCCTAGAATAAAATTTTGAACAAGTTCGGGTCGAATCGATTGTTAAATCTGACTCCATTCGTCGATTTTGGATCCTACACACTACTACAACAAATAAGAGGTCAGGTGCCGGCGTAAAGTTATCACACTGAAAATACTCCGACACTCAGGTTAATAAATATCCTTCGAATCAAGAAGGTTATGACAAAATTAATAAATAATGAGAAGTGCAAAGAGTGTTTGTGAGGGTGGTTGGCTCTCGTCATGAGAGAGTTTCTATGGTTCGAGAGGAGCGTTGATTTTTGTCACTATATTCTCAAGAAACGTAGTGACAGAAGAGAAAGTCAGCATTCTGTAAGCATGAGAGTTTGCGAGAACGTTGTCTTATGAGGGATTCTTTGCAGAAAAGAAAGCGTAGGAGGTTGTGCGAGCACTGTGTAAGCTTATGAGAACTTTTATGCTAGAATGAGAGCGTACCCTGGAATGACGACTCCATGGGCTTTTATAACTGAGATGCTGAGCATCCTTCCTTATGCAGGAATGCTTGATTCCCGCACCCCGATGGGCTAGCTTCCTTTCTTAGGATGGGGCTTCAATGGCGATCATAGCTCATTGGGTGGATTGCCTTCCTTATGTATTTTGTAGTTTGCTAGGGTTTGTTACAGACATGGGATAGAATCTGACGCTTTCCTCGTTGGATGTGTGCTGAATCTGCTGGCGAGGAGATTGACTTTTTGGGAGAGCGTAAAATCAAGGGAGAAGACTGTTGCCGGTCGAGGACGAAAGTGTGGGTCAAACTGGGTTGGGCCCACGTGAGGCTTGCACTTAGGTCAACCTACTGTGACGTTTTCAGTCAACAGAAATATTGACCGTCTCTATGAGCCAGTTGCTCGTCAATCTTGGCAAGTCTCTTTTGCCTTTTGTCCGGTTAATGGCTGACGTTGACCATCCAGGTACACATACGAACCTTTGTGGATTTGGGTCGTTCCTCTTTCTTGGGCCAACCCACTATGGGCACATCACTAATCTCTCATACTAGTGGTCTGGATACTGGCCTCCAACATATTCATGACGGGTCACGTGACTTGGTGTCTGTTAAGATCCGTTGTTCTGGGGAAGGAAGTGGTGTCCGGAACTGTTGACTGTCTTAGACGAAGTCTGGTGAACTCTTGTAAAATGAGTTAACCGGATTGGTTGACCGTCTGGGCCAAAATTTGAAGAACCAATGAAGGAGACGTTGACCAAATTTGTTGACCGTCCAGGCTAAAATCTGGAGACCTTGTGGAAGTTGGAGCGACATAACATCGTTAGCCATTTTGTTAGATGAAAAGGTGGCCACGTGTCTACATGCAGTGAATTCAAGATCACGGTAATTAATGCGCCAAATGATATGATTTGACTGGGCCCGTTTAGAAAATGACACATGGTAGCAATGTTGGTGCACGTTTACGAGACGGTTAATCTGACTAGCGCTCACATTGCCCTTTAAATTGTCCGTCCTTTTCACTTTTAAATTTTTCTTTCCTGAGCGAAAATCTTTCTAGGCGTTACGCTTTCCTCCCTTCATTCCCATGGCCTCCGTTACTGAAATTACTTCAGTCGTCAAAGAAACTGACATGAAAGAGTTATACATAGAGTACCACATTCCAAATGATATTGTCTTTCGAGTCCCTGTCAAGGAAGATAGGGTGTGTCATCACCGGAGGGCTTCGTTACCATCTACAATGCCCACTTGAGGAGTGGCCTGCGTATTCCAATCCCTGGTGAGTTGTCTGACCAACTTTGTGTACGCAACCAAGCCATTCGCCTTACTTGAGACCTTATTGGCTCTCTCTAAAGGACTTGAGCCATTGAAAATACATCAGGGTTGCCCTGGATATCATGCCAAGCCTGATCTATACTCGTGTGGGAGTAAAAGCTCGGTGGTGCTGCCCCAGTATGAACCTAGGCGGCCAACATTTTGGGCGGGTTGCCCTGCTTCTGTCGACCGTCGTTGACTTACCACATTATCTCGTTGTGTACGAGATCATCACGCGTGCTGTTTAAGCCCCCTAAGATTTTTATCAAAAATGGGCCACTTGAATGACTAAGATTTTGTTCGACCGTCGATAGGCCGTTTGGATGACCAGGGTTTAAATACAATCACTCATTGGTCGCCTAGATGATCAGGGTTTAATAACGAACGGGTAACAACCATGTAAAGTAAGACCGCAAACACACGAATAGAGAAGTAAAAGACAACACATAACACAGTACAAATGAAAAAGAATACTTCTTTTATTAATTGGAAATAGTACATATACTTATAAGCATACATATAGACGACCTACCAGTACCCTCAGTGGAAGTAGCGTCTAAGGCGCGTCGCATTCCACGACCGAGGAACTGACTTATTGTCTTGGGTCCAAAATTCGTATACTCCATTCCGCGGAATGACGGAGACTAAGAAAGGCCCTTTCCAATTTGGGAAAAGTTTATTTCAGTTGGTAACCTTACCCGTGGCTTTGAAGCTTCGCAAGACCAAGTCCCTAACATTGAACTGCCGCGCTTTTACCTTCTTATTGTAGTAGTGAGCAATTCGCTGTTGGTAGGCCACAATTCACATCCTGACAGTATTGTGGGCTTCCTCTAACAAGTCTAGGTACTCCCGAATTTTATGGGAACTGCCATGATGATTGGAAGATTCGACCCTAAGGCTTGGAAGTCCAATCTCAACCGAAATTACCGCTTTAGTCCCGTAACAGAGACTAAAGAATGTCTCGTGAGTTGACTCCTTTGGAGTCGTCCAATAAGACCAAAGGACTGAGGGCAACTCGTCCACCCAGGAGCCCCCGATGTTTTCCAACTTGGTCGTGAGATTATGGAGTAACGTGCGGTTTGTGACCTTCTCATATCCATTCACTTGCGGGTATACCACCGAAGTGTAGACCAATCTAATGCCCAAACTGATACAATACCTGGTGCAACACTTTCCCGATAATTGGATTCTGTTGTCGGTGATGATAACATCGGGAACACCAAATCTGCTGACTATGTATTGTCAGACGATCTCAAGAACATTGTGCTCCATGATCTTGGCCAGCGAGATGACTTCAACCCACTTGGTAAAATAGTTGATACCTGTGATAATAAACTTTCTTTGCCCTGCGGCAATAGAAAACGGGCTGAGAATGTCAAGCCTTCACTACGCGAAAGGCTATGGAACCTGAAGGGATTTCAGCTCAACGGGCGACTGGGGGTGAATGGTGTCATTTTGAACCTAGGTTGGTAAGAAACAGGTCTAGTCAACCAATCTACTCCTACGCACCACCAAGCCAGTGACTTGCCCTTTGAACATTCACATCGTCGTCGCTATTAGCCACGATCCCCACGATATGAGACATGTAGTGTGGTTATTAGCCAAAATATTTTACCACCAAGATCGAGGCTCAACTTGTAGACAATTACTCTGGCAGGAATTCTAGGCACGTCAACGGGCATCCATGCAAAGATGTCGGCGTTTCATTGCAATAACGTGATCAGCTCGTCACGCAATGACCCGACAAGTGAGCCACCAATTTGTACACACCTTTTTGAATCTTCTGACTTCTGTGGGATTAGATCGATTATCTTTTCGGACTGCGCTTGCTATAGAATTGCTTCGTCTCGATGGTCGAGTTCTCTTGCCGACTTGGCACTTCCACTTGGGGCGATCTGGGACATGTAACACATCGGCCCAGTGACTTGGTCACCCAACACTTCGCCCACACCGCATGCTGTTGAGAATTTCATCTTCAGATGTGGTATCAAAGCAACGGCTCCGAACGCTGTTAGGCACAAGCAGCCTAATATAGCATTGTAGATGGAGGGTAGGTCAACTACTAAGAATGTGAGGGTACGACTCGCTGTTCTTGGGTATGTGCTCAGGGTGACTTCTAACTGATCGACCCTTGGACATGCACTAGCTCGTTATCATGGCCATATAGCGAGCTTCGGTAGGCTTTAATTGACTCTTTTTTAAACCAAGTTTAAAAAATATATCAATGTAAAGCAAATTACGTGATCTTATTAATAAATACTCGTTTCAGCTAATAGTTGATACTACCATCCGAAACGAGCGTGGATACAATAAGGGGATCTGTATGGGGAGAAATTACATGTTCCAGGTCATTATCGCTAAAACTAATGATATTGCCTTCAGTGCGCTGCTTCTTCCTCCCAACCTACTGTTCCTTGCGGTCCACTAGTGTCTTGGCCGACTAAGTCGTGATCATATTGACTACTCCTACTGCGGCCCAATTCAATGGAGTGGAAGCCTCTAACCCTTCACCGCCTGCAGTGCTAGAGCTCTGGTCAGGGTTCTTGTCGAACTTGGTAAGATGACCACTGCGGATCAGCTCTTCTATCTCCTGTTGGAGAGTCTTGCAATCTTCCATGGAATGTCTGAAAGATCGATGGAAATCATAGTACTTGGCTGGATTTCCTCCTTCCGCTTTCTTAAGTGGTTTCGACCACTCAAGGAACTTTTTCCCATGGATTTATATGAGGACATTCGAAAGTGTGTTAGTTAAGGGCGTAAGATTGATCGGCCCGTAGTCCTTATGCTCTGGCGGTCTGATCTTGTGGTGCTTTCTGTGGGAGTGGTCATCACCGTTGCACTTTATATTTCCTTTTGCTGGGAAAGAGCGAGACTATTTAGTCTGTTCGGGATGCTTAGCCTCGTTGGCCTCCCCTCCTACTGCGTAGGCCCTGGTGATAGACTCCGCTTTCCAGAAAGTCTGTAGATTTTCAGACACCGGGTACCTAAAGAAGTCCCCGTATGTCATCGCAAAGATGAAACTGCCAAGCTCCATCTCCTCTGTGAGCCTGGGGATCCGCCTGGTTTCTGCCACAAAGTGATCCAAAAATATTCGCGGATTCTCTCCATATTTCTGCTTGATGTGAGATAGATGCTAAGGCGGCTTCTCTTCTTGGCGGCTGGAGGCGTATTGTACCAAGGAGAGATCAATCAACTCCCAAAAGTTTCGGATTGAATCTGAGGGGAAGTGATAGAACCAAATGTGAGCATCCCCCTTCAAGGTAAGCGAGAAGCAGTGGCGCATGGCTGCGTCCTCCAACCCTTGCAGACTCAGATGGGTACGAAAGTTATCAAGGTAATCCATGGGATTAGCGCTCCTTTCGTATGAATCAATGGTTGGCATTTTAAATTTTGCCGGCATTGGACAGTTCAAGATCTCTACTGTAAAAGGAGATCTGTCAAGATTTATCGCATGTTCAACGTCTTTGAAGACGTGGTTCTTGATCTTCTCCAGTCTTGGATCTACTTAAGCGGCGTTGGCTGATCTTTTAAAGTTGAGATATGTTCTCAACTCCGTCCTTTCTCTGGTGTGGCCAGTAGCCAGCCGGCTACTACCGCCGATAGATTTGATGGCCCGAGAGGCTTACTCTTGGGGTCGGGGTCTAGATTTTACCTGAGAATATCAAGGGTTCCTTCGATCTAGACTTTTCTCTGGAGTCACGCTGCCCGAACATTCCTCTTGCCTCCTCTCTTGGAGGCCGGTGTAAGGGCTGCTGCTGACAGAACCCCCTGCTGTGCATGCTCCTAGTGGGTGTAAAGTATCTGGAGCATCTTGTTCATATTCTACATGTACTCCATCAGATTTTGAAAGAAAGGTGTGGGCACCCCGTTGACCACGGCACTAGCAGCGTGGGCTGGTCTAGCGAGGTCACATCTCAGGCGGGCTCGCTGGCTTGCGCCCTCGTGTTCACCATTTTAGTTGATGACGTGGGTTTAGAAGATGAAATTGAGGAAAACATCTTAGCAAAGTGGTGGCTTTTTCTAAGCGCTTCCCATAAATGGCGCAAATGATACATCCTAGAACCAAACTTCGAATAGGTTCTGGTCAATTCGATTGTTGAATCCTCTCCATTTGCAGAGTTTAAATCCTGCACACCACTACCACAAACAAGAGGTCAGTGCCGGTGAGAAGTTATCCCATAAAAAATACTCCGACGCTCAAATTAGTAAACAGCCTACGAATCAAGAAGATTAGGGCAAAAATAATAAATAATGAGAAGTGCAAAGTGTTTGTGACGGTGGTTGGCTCTCTTCGTAAAAGGGTTTTTGTGGCTTGAGAGGAGCGTTAACTTCTGTCGCTGTGTTCTTGGGGAATGTAGTGACAGAAGAGAGAAAGCCGACGTTCTGTAAGCATGGAAGCTTATAAGAACGCTGTCTTATGAGGGATTTTTCGCAGAAAAGAAAGTGTGGGGGCTTGCTTATGCGAGTGTTGTATAAGCTTATGAGAACTTTTATGCCTGAATGAGAGCATGCCTTAGAGTGAGGACTCCATGGGCTTTTATAACTAAGATGCTGGACATCCTTAGGCAGGATTGCTTACGCTCGGCTGGCTTTCTTTTTTGGCGTGAAGCTTCAATGGCGGTAATGGCTCATTGGGCGGGTTGCCTTCCTTATATATTTTTTAATTTGTTAGGGTTTGCTGCAGACAGGGGAGAGAATCTAGGGCTTTCCTCGTCAAATATGCGCTGAATCTGTTGACGATCCTTACGGTGGAGATTGACTTTTTGGGAGAACGCAAAATAAGATGAGAAGACCGTTGTTGGTCGAGGACGGAAGTATGGACCAAATTGGGCTAGACCCACGTGAGGCTTGCACTTGGATTGGCCTACTGTGACGTTTTCAGTCAACAGAAATGTTGACCATCACTGTGAGCCAGCTGCCCGTTAGTCTTAGATAATCTCTTTTGCTTTTCGTCTGGTCAATGGCTTGCATTAACTGTCCGGGCACACATATAGACATTTGTGAATTTGGGTCGTTCCACTTTCTTGGGCCAACCCCCTATGGGTGTACCATCAAGAATTAAAACTATAATTTAAATATAAGATAAATTAGTATATAATAACTACATGTCATTAGATAAACAAATATTAAAATTTACATATATTTATTTTAAAATTAATTCTTATTTAATTTCTTTATAAAAAAAAAGACTAATAACCCCACCTTTAACAGTATATTATAACATTTTTATATATTTAAATTATATACACTTATGCATATATCTTTCAAACTTATAATATTTTACTATTAAAAAAGGGTTCTCCAACTTAGCTATATATTTCATTAGTGCTTCCTAATTTAGTTTTTAGTCTTATTAAAAATTTCTAACCCTACACTACCAAAAAATATAAGTTCCTCATTACTCAAGAATAATTACAATCTCTTGTGGCTTTCTATGTGCCTATTTAGGTGCCTGATACTTTTAAAATTTTAATAATTATAATCTTTTTTATATTTTTTTTTATAGACGATCCCGTTCCTAACTATTAACTAATTAAATTTTAAAAAATTATCATACTATTCTAAAAGTAGTATTTAGGATAGTTTTTAATTTTAATATTTTAAAATTACTATCAATATACATATATGATAAAATCACTGTGAGAGTATCTGAATAATTTTTTCATACTTATTCATTATCAAAATTAAAAAATATATATTCCATAATTAATAATTCACTTCTAAAATAACAATATTAATATACAAAGTATAACTAAAAATTAATAAAAATAATATAAATATATCAATAAGTATCATAATAATATCACTTATTATATTATAAAAGAGTAAAAAATAGACAAGAAAATTAGAATCTGCGTGAATGTGTGAGGGAGATGCGATACACTTATAGATAATTTTTAATTTTTTAAATAATAAAGGGGGAGCCCTCTCCTCTTGCTTTCCCCCTCAACGGTCATGTATGTAATCATTAAACTTTAAATATTAATGAATAGTTGTATCAAGATAGAATCTCAGTCTCTCTTTTTTTATTAAAAAATATTATTAAAATTGTCGTATATATTTTAAATCTTTCATGATAAATCCATAATTAATTTCACAATCCATTCCAAAAATTACAATTGTGAGGGCCCCTGTTTCTGTCAAGTGTAATAATTATAATGGTGCAATGAATATTAAAAAAGGGTTGCCATTAACTGTTTAGAAATTTCATAATTATTTTTTAAAATATGTTATATTTAATTAATTAGTTAAATATAAAATAATTAGATCTTAATAACAAATTAAATATTATGGAATAATATAACAATATGGTGTGATTCTTAATGTCTCAAAAGTAAGAGGAGATGAAGATTCTTCTGTCCCCTTTGTCCTTATCAGCTAACTAGATTTTATAAGGCACTCCAAAATTGGCAAAAAAAAAAAAAAAAAATATTTCAGATAGGATTTATATTATATTATTTAAAAACACATTCGAAAATTAATCTCAAATTTACCTTGAAAATATTAAAAATTTGGGCAGTGATCTTTTTTGTTTTTATCATTCTTGGATTCTCAAATTTAAATTTTATTTTAATAATTTAATAGACTAAGTTTATGATAATCAATAAAAAATATATATATTAGAGTTATCTTATAGGTTTCACATTAAAAATTATCCAAATAAAATCTTCACATTTAGAAAAATGAATAGACATTAAGACTCCATTTATTTGAGAAAAAATATCTATTAAAAAAATATATTTTTATCAAAAAATAATTTTAAAAAATTTATCGCTCGTGTTTAACATGTATAAGAAAACATCAAAATCAAACAACAATGGATGCCTACTTTGAATTAGCCGACGGCATCCTTTAAACTGTTCATGTACTGTTTCAATAATTGGAGCGATGACGACTCCCCCTCCACGGCCGATGACTTTGCCGGCGGTGTTGGGGGAGTCAGAGCAAGCCATCCAACAACCGACGGGGCTGCTCAGTGCATCGCCGGCCAGTGATCAGTGACGGCGATGATTCACAACAGGCCGGCAGCTTCTAAATTTGCAGAGGCAACCCCTTTAATGACAGGCCATTGAACATCTCTATTTGCTTCTTTGGGTGTAGTGTACGTTGGCATTATTGTTGGCATCGGAACCCTAAATTTAGGATGAATATATCTCCCCCCTTTTTTTATATATTTAAAGTTTTTAAAAAAATCTGTACAATTATTTTCAAATTTTTTATTATTTTAATAAATATTCAGTAAATGTTGATCTTATAAAAAATTTATAGCGAATATTATTCATAACTCTTTATATTTTAATTGTTGATATTATAATTTTTTATATCCCCAACCCAGTTGATGTGAGAAAAAATTGATTTAATCTTTTGGGGCAATTTTCGAAAAAAGAACTAAAATTAGAACTTTTAAGATCAGATAAGGCCTCTAAAACAACTTCTAAGGCACCCTAAAATTAATAATTAGACATCCCGAATCAATATAAAATCTAAAATCTAAACCAATGCTTCAGGTTATTTTAAATTCTAATCTTAAATTTTAATTTTACGCTTTTATATTCAAATCTCCAAGCTCGAGATGATGCGCGTGTTTACCTGTTGGCACGTGTAATTGAATGAACAAAACCCCAATTTCTGGAAAAAAAAAACAAAGAGAATAAGAAGACAATCAATAAAAATTGAATTAGAAAATTATTTTATAGAATTTGATGAACAAATATAACAAGAATTATAAACAATATTTCAATTTAAAATGACACATTTCACAAAAATTATATTTTAATACATCACTCCAGATGTTCACACCCCACCGCCATCACACCAGTATCACCACCCCGCACCACCACCGCTGCCTCCATCATGAGAAAAGATGATCATTTAGCCTGACTTTCATTAATTGTATGGGATCGTATGGATTTACTTACTAATTACTACTACTCTAAAAGATCCTTAGCCTACATTAACAACAGTAATAAATTTGCTATTCCATTGAAAATAAACCAAAATTAAAATCTCAATTCTACTATGCTAAACCCGCCGTTAAGGTTTGAACAAACAAACGTGATTTGGATCTCGGCTAGTCCGAATCCCCTAAACTGGACCCAGCTAGAGTACAAGCTTGGCTCAAGACTCGAACCACCCCCAAGCTAGTAAAATAAGCCACGCTCGAGCGTGGCAAGTTTTTTACCAAGCCGATAAATCCATGCTTGGCTCAACTCGTTTACAACCCTACTAATATGTGCATATGACGAATAGTCTAACCCTTGAAACTCCAGAGCGCACAAACAATTAAATCAAGCAGAATTATGATTTTGTTTTTTTATTTTTTTTTGGGTTGGGGGTTGAGAAGCCTATGGCGGGATTGAACTGGCAGATTGGATGCCACGAATTAAATAAAATAAAATCATAAACCTATAAAAATCAATGAATTCTTAAGCAACTCAGGAAACAAGCACAAGTCAGAAGGAAACACGGTGGCCGGGACTCACCATGGGCGGCAATCATTCACTGGCAACGGGTTGTTCTGCTGCTGCTTTCTGCGTTTCTTACTGGGTAGAAATAGGGATGTGCCTGCAGTAAACGGAATCACAGCAAGGGATGAGCTTAAAGGTTTTTTTAATTTTTTCATTAGATAAAGAGATAATAAATGAAATTATCTATTGGATGTGCCTGCAGTAAATGGAATCACAGCAAGAGATGAACTTGAAGATTTTTTTTATTTTTTCATTAGATAAAGAGATTTTGTTTCTATTTTTTCTCCTTTGCTGAACAGTATATAGTATTAAAAAGGGTGAAAATATGGCACTGCCTTCTATTTCCATCACTCTAACCAAGCAGTGATATACAGCTGGGGACTCTAAAATCACTTGAGGTTTGCGCCGATTTTGGCTTGCATGAAATTTATTTAGAAGGATGATTGCCGAAGTTAAGAATAGTTATTTCCTTCTGTGCATTCTCCGCAGCTAATTTGGTTGACAAGTGGTTAGTCGATGCCCAATACCCACTTCTCTAATAATGCTTTGGCCAAACCTTTAATTTATTAACCACTACTTAACTTGTTCAAGATGTGACCCAGTTAGACAAGGCTCAATGAGAATACTACCCTTTTAGAGAGTCCACAACTCCTAGGGAGATTTTAATATTTCTATTATGTCCTATGTTTGAGACTTGCAAAAATTTCACCCATGACACATTAAAACACAGCCCTAGCCCGTTAGCCCTCAGAGTTTTGTTGATTCAATAACTTTGAAGTTGAGACAATTCAGATATTCTCAAATCAGTAATGAAAAAGTTTACAAGGAATCTAGCCACATTTGAAGGGCCAATGGGAAGTAGATTTTTTGATAGAAAGGTGTTAAGGGAAGCCAACTAGGGGATTTTTATCACGAAGGCTATAAGTTAAACTTAATTGGTAAATTTGTCTTTTTTGGCAAAAAAAAGCCCAAAGGATTTTCCCTTGAACCGGTTGGTTCATGAGTTTCACTTTATCAATAAGTTCGTGCATCATTTATATTTCTGTAAACTTTTAATTATCTCATCGTGGTTATCATGTTTTAGGCACTTGTTTTAAAAGTACATCTAATCCCAGTTTTTCAATATTCAGGAAATGCACAGGATCAAAGCCAATTCAAGTCTACTGTAGAAACCATCTACTTGTTCACGAAGACAAATGTACTCAAGTATGGTATTACATTGATTTAGAGAAGGCAGATGATAAGAGTCTCAATATAAGTCTTTCAGACATTTCTAGAGGAAAACAAGTTTCCAAGCACATCTAAGCAATAAAATTCAAGTACAAGGTGGTGGTAACTTATGTGAAACCGCACCCTAGAAAGAATGAGGCCTTTCCGGATTATTTCAAATATCCCGGAAAAAGTGGAGAAAAGACTCAGTAATCCTTTGTGATAAGAAAATACCGTTTCTACTTAAAATGCATATACAAGGACAACCACATCGTTTGGAGCAAGGGTGTTGGACAGTTATAACACCAAATGTGCTGTTGAAATGAATGCATGGTCGTATAATACAAAGATTTTACAACAATGTTATATGAGAGGAAATTAGAGTGCAGAAGATGAGAGACAAAATACGTGACAGGCATTTGAGGTGGCTTCGGCATGTGAAGACTCAGGACGATGCAACATAAAAGTATACATTGCATATTTATATCCAATGGAATACAACAGCAACAACAAAAGATCAGTGTTGTCAAAGGCTCTCTAAGCACATTAAGGCGCAGAGGTTCCCCAAGGCTTAGGCACAAAGAGCTTGCCTGATGGAACTAAAACTCTTATTCATGAAATATGTATAGGATACTCTTATAATGAATTCTAATTATTAAATATAACAATAAAATAAAAATATCAAAAAATATTTATGACAATTATAAATACGTAGTTCAACTAATAAGATAAAATATAACAATTAATAAAAACAACTTACAATAATATTAAATTTATTAACAAACTTAAAATATTATTCTCAAAATATTCAAGCTAAAAATTAATATTCATCATTATCAAATAAAAATTTATATATTCTCCTTCCTAAGCTTAAAGGCATGAATTACTTCATCTTTACATATTTCTCCAAATTAGAATCTTCACCATTTAC
>JAOVVI020002997.1:0-19878 GCA_028571085.2 Nepenthes alata | reverse complement strand
CATTTAAACACTATCCAAAACAAAGTGCATTACAATTTATTGTCTAAACACTGAGATTAAACTAAATTACAACCTAGCAAAACATTAAACAATGTCCAAAAATATGATAATAACATTAAAAATCCCTAGAAAAACATAAACTATAGCTCTTCAACCTTCACTCTTGTTCGTTTGACAAATACTCATGCAACTCATCTAATTTCATCTGACTTTAGGACAAATACTGTAGACTTTAGGACAACAGCTATAAATTTCATCTGACTCATTCCACAAAACTGTCAACACATACTAGTAGACACCAACACCATAATACAACACTTTAGGCATTTAAACACTATCCAAAACAAAGTGCATTACAATTTATTGTCTAAACACTGAGATTAAACTAAATTACAACCTAGGAAAACATTAAACAATGTCCAAAAATATGATAATAACATTGAAAATCCCTAGAAAAATATAAACTATAGCTCTTCAACCTTCACTCTTGTTCGTTTGACAAATACTCATGCAACCCATCTAAGAAGTTAGTAAAATAGTTAGAGAATGAACCAAAAGCCCACTAAGATACATAATATATCAATGAACATAAATACTTTGCATTCAAAACAAATCGAAGGCACTATGGAGAAAAATCGAATGCAAATGCATGGACTTATGCAGAAAAACTACATATTAAAATTCTCAAATTTTTGGTCTTATCTTGTCTTGAGTTCATTATTAAAACATGCTTAAATTCTTATTTTTTTAGAGATCAGAGCCAGTATAACTTATCGGTTAAATAAGCAGACTATTGAAATCCGGGTTATGTACATTTTCACACAATTAAAAGCCATAAGCTCATATTCAAGACTTAGAAATGGGCCATCTATATATAAATCTATACACGGGACCAAACAACACTTTTTACCCGTAGATGACATGGTCAAAAATTGATATACTATTATAATATATTAAGGCATGCCAAGATTTACTATTTATTGAACAAAACATTGGTCTAATATTTAATAAAGGAAAACTCTATATTTAACTTTATAATTCTTAGTTCTCACTATTTTGAAGAACGATTTATCATATCTTAATATAATTTTAGAGTTTTCTTTCATAATTTCATCAATTTATACTTATACTTTTATAAAACCTTAATCAGATTACATTGAAAGCATGGAATGCTGAATTAGTGGCTAAATGTAGAAACTTCAACAAATAAAATAAAATAAAATAGTAGAAAATGTAAAATCAGTATGTACACTAAATTTTAGACTATAAATGCTAATATATTGTTTTCTAGCTTCTATAAATCATATAGTTGATAAATTTAGAACTTATAAAAGTTACATCATGAAATTAGAGCATGAAGTTTAACAAAATTCAGAAAAAATGCAACAAAAATCAGCAATATGACTAATTCTACAATATCAGCTTATATACTTCACATGCAGAGCTTATTTCATTAATTTATGAAATGTGCAACTTATTTTCATAAGTCTAGAATCTAACATAGCATGAAGTATAAAATTCACTACATGCAAGCTCATTAAATCATGAATTGAAGATATATACACATACAATTGAAAGGCAATATTCAGAACATGTGCATGAATATGTGTATGGATAGAAATTTTATTTAATCTTGCAATGAAATCATGACAACTTTACATGCATGCTTAATATACATGTGATAGCTTTGAAATATTAATATAACTGAGCAATGAAATAGGAATTGATCATGGGTTGGAAAAGAAGAGCAACAAAGAAAGGAAAGCATATAGTGCACTTGTCTTGTCCCCAAATTTACCAAATTCTAGCCTCAAATTACTTGAATTGGACCTCCTCAAGCCTTCTCTCTTCTCCTTAGCCCACTACCTGGAAAACTGTAGTAGAAATGACAGAAAATGAGCTCGAAAGTCGTATTTATAATAGACTGACACTTGAACACCAGTCGAGTGTAAATCGAGCACTAGGCAAATTTGAGATCAGCGTTTGAGCGCTCATTCAGCATGTATCGAGTGCCAAGCCACAAAAATTAATACACTCACCTTTTCTCAAAATTCACGAAATTCTAGCCTCAAATTACTTGAATTGGACCTCCTCAAGCCTTCTCTCTTCTTCTCAGCCTCTCTCTAGAAAACAGTAGCAAAAATGACAGAACATGAGCTCCATGGGCGTATTTATAATAAACTGGCACTCGAACGCCAATCGATCTTGAATCGAGCGCTAGGCAAATTAGAGATCAGCAGTCGAGTGCTCATCGAGCATGCATCGAGTGCCAAGCCACAAGAATTATGCTCGGGCGTGCATCAAGCACGGGCACACTAATTTTTGGGCTCGAATACGCATCAAGCCTGGTTAGGCTCAAGTCCAATTCAAGCATGCATCGTGCTCAAATTTAACTGGTCCAATTTTGACTCTTTTAACCTAATTTTTTACATCATTTGATATCAATTTTAATTATATTAACTTAATTAATTAAAATTACCATAATCCTTACAATATTTATCATCCATAAATGGTGAAAGAAAGTGGTATTTGACTCTGTCTATAGAAAAGAATATATAGATGGCCCATCTATTGATCTAAATAGTAGTAATTTGACCTAAATTTATTGAGAATTAGTCTATTGGTCCTTTATTCTAAAATTTTAGCGTGTTTTAGATTTTTAAGATTTGTACCTATATTTGATTTAATATTTAAAATTTTTATATTTTGCGATTTGTAGGTTTTGATCGTTAGTTAGATTTATATGGATTTGTGTTAAACTTTGGATTTTGAGTCTTTAAATTTATGATATTAGACTTTTGGATGATTTCATAAATTTAAACTATTTATTATTCATATTTATATTATGCACTCTACGTATGAAATTATATTTGAATATTTGAAGGATTTGGACATTTGAAATTAAAATGTCTAAGGTATATTGGATTTAGGACATGGTTTATCATTTTCACTCATTCATTCCAATCTATAGGACATGTATTCATTGTTATATATATATTGATACAGAGCTTTTAGCTCACGTTTTGTAAATATTTCTATTCCTTTTAGATTAAAGGACATTGAAGACTTGTAAGTATCAGATGGAGGTAATTCAAAGATTTGGATTAGTTGTAATAGCATTTTGACTTTTATCAAAAACTATATTTGATTTATATTGGGACTTTTATCTTAAAGATGTCATATTATTTGTTTATTAGTAGTTTCTATTTTGGGACAAGCTTATTATAATGATTTAAATTTTTGTTAGACTCTTTTCCTTCATGATGTGATTTTAATTTTTATCAGATTTTATATTGTCATTTGGAGACCGGACTGAGAGTTCGAATTTGATCCTGTGCCTGCTGTATGTCAGGGTATTTATTATTTCAGGTTTGGTTTGTTCATCTCTAACTCGGCATAGGGTGAAGTTAGAGTTTTGGAAAGCATTTTGGATATTAAAGATATATACATATATATATAATAACGATAATAAATTTAATTTTGGGATATGACATCTGCAAGCTTGTTATGTGTAAGGTTCGAGTTTAAATTTTTATTTTAATCATGATTAATTAAATTAAAATTAAAGAATAAAAAAATTTGGGTCAAAAATTAAAATCAGATTTGATCATATCGAGTTGATGGATGTCTGACCGACACTTGATGCGTGCCTATACGTTGGTAGGAAGGTTACGCCTGACTATCACCTGAGTGGAGTTCGAGCATGTTTTCCAGATTAGCCGCGCTCAATACACGTTTGAGATATACTCGAGCATATTGAGGAAAAATGTCAAAGCCTCGCGCACACCCAACGGAGCGCTCGTGCACCGCCAAGTTTGGTCATGATGCCTAACGTGCACCCGACAAACACTCGAGCACCACTCTATTATAAATATTGTGTCTAGCTGAAATTCGGTCATTTTTTGTAAAAATTTGAGAGAAGAGATTGAAGAAGAAGAGATAGAAAGAAAGAGAAAGAAAACTAGAGAAGGCAAATTCAAGTGGATCAAAGTAAAATTTTGGTAAATTGCAACTAGGGCAAGTGCATCTCCATACCTTTCCTACTTTACTACTGTTCTTTCCTCACTTTCTTGAGTATTTCTTGTTCCAAATTCTCATATATGATACATTTTTATAGCTCGATTTTTTATATTTCACATACATATAATATTCTCCCCATTCTTCTACAACTATGCACAAAATTCATGTCCAAGTCCTATAAATTTTATAGTTTAGCTAATTTCTACAATATTCTCTCTTGCATATGCTGAAATTATGAATAGATGACTCTCACATACTTTAAATTCGTACATGATGCTCTAATGTTTGAAAGTGTTCCTGCATATTTGACATTGTTTTGCATATTTTGAAAATTCACAATTTTTTTCTACATGTTTATAATTTAAGAAAGAAATTGATGATTTTTCTACAAAATTGTTATAACAGCCCATATGTTGTAAATTTCAGAATATAACTTTTATACGTTGTAAAAATTTATATGTTTAAACTCCTATACAGATTTTATGCAATATATAATAAGAAATTGATAAAATTTTGAAGAAAAAACTCTATAATATATTAAAGAACTAAGAATATTTTCTTCAAAATGATAAAATACAATAATTATGAAGAATTGTGTAGAGTTTTCATATGTTTAAACATCAGACCATTGTATTAAGCTCAACAGGTGGTATATTATGACATACATTAATATATTATAATGGTAATCAAAATTTGAAACTATCATCAGTTATTGAAAGCAGCTTTGACCTCATTTATAAGGTTATATATATAACAACCCACTTAAAGATCTTAAATAGTAACGTAAAGTTTTTAATTATGTGAAAAATGACCATATAGACTTCTCTAACAATTATAGCCAAGCACTTACTTAACAACCAAACTAACATATACCACATATAACTAACTACTATAACAACCATTTGAAAACTACCTAACTGATTGTGAGGCCCTAGAACCAAAAACGTGAAAATTGGGCATAATTAAAATGATAAATATCATTAAGAGGTCAAACATGTAGTAAAAAATGATAGTTAAAAGTAAAGCGTTGGAAAGATACCGAGTTCAGCAAGCAGCCGAGTGGCGCCTGCTGTGCGCCGAGGCGTTGTAGCGAGCGCAAATTCCAGTAGGTAGCCTCCTCGCCGCACGCCTTCTAGGCGCTCGAGCGCGATTAGCAGAATGTAGCCCACTCGCTGCGTGCTCGAGACGCGCTCGAGCGCGACCCCGACTTTTGCCCACGTGTTGACCTCGTTTTTGTAATAAATAGAAGGGGAAAAAGGAAAATGGAAAGAGAGAAAGCAGACCACACACGAAGGAAAGGAAGAAGAGGAAGAAGAGAAGAGAAGGGGAAATTACTTGTTCCAATCCACATCCAGTAAAGATAACGGTAGATCAGGCAAAGGCAAGTGCACTTCGGACGTTGTTTTTTATTTTCACTGATTCTCTTGCTTTAAAGTTGATAAAAAAGTTCTAAAATAAAGTTGATGCATGTTTAAGGTAAACGAAGCATGTTTCCTTCGATTGTTCGGTTAGATTTTATGTTTATCCATGTTTATTGCTAGTTTTAGCTTCGATTTCATGTACAAGCATGTAAATAGTGTTTGATTATTTTCGAAAGCATGTGATTAAACCCTAACTCGAAAATCTTCGGGATTTTTGGTTAAATTGCATGATTTAATTTATATGTATGGATTTATGGCATTAATTTTGTGAATAAGCACATGTTTAGAGATCAATTTAAGTCCAAAAGTTTTGGCGAAGCCCTAGGTACGAAAATAAAGAGATTTTGATGACTTTTAACCATAGCTTCTGTTATATAAAAGTTAATTGACATTGAAATGAAGCTCCCAGTATAATTTTTTTTTGAAAATGTATACGGACTTATACCAATAAAATTTTCATGTACTTTTTGAAGTAAACTGAAAGTAAATTGTGAAACTCTGATTGTGAAAGATGGTTTTAATAAAGAGATTATTTCTGATACCGATATTTAGGATCCGGGACAGACTACAGTTCGGATAGGTTCTTCGGCATGCCTTAGGACTTTACGGTAGTAATCAAGGATAACTCTGTCCATGGAGTTATTTATGGTCTGTCCTTCCTCGCGACATTAAAATTAGGAGGAACCACAGTTACAGGCCTTCCTTCGGGTGGCATACAGTACATATCCCTCGGGATGGGATATACATGTTACAGTGATAGGCCTTGAATTGTGTAGAGTGAACACAATCTATTCGCGATTATTCGCCCCCTCAGCTAGTAGGGTATACTGGCAGGATCTGTTACCGTTATGCTATGTTATCGTTTACAGTTTACAGTGAACCGATTATAGTTACAGTTTACAGTATACAGTGTACCGATTTCAGTTATCGTTTACAGTTTACAGTGCACCGATTACAGTTACAGTTTACAGTGTACCGATTTTAGTTATCATTTACAGTTTACCGTTTACAGTTTACAGTGTACGGATTTTAGTTACCGTTTACAGTTTACCGTTACAGTTTACAGTGTACCGATTACAATTACCGTTTACAGTTTATAATGTACCGATTTCAGTTACCGTTTACAGTTTACCATTTACAGTTTACAGTGTACCGATTACAGTTACTGTTTACAGTTTACCGATTACTGATTTATGAGGTTTAATATCGTCAAAGTATGCCTTCTCTATTTTCTAGATTATGTTTTGTATGACCATTCTATTTCTGCATAGTTATATGACCGTTCTGCATCACAGTTTTACCCTTCATATGCATGTACCTTGTTGAGCCCCGACTCACGATTTTATTATTTTTCCCCCCAAATGAGACAGTAGAGTTAGCGCCTGACGAGAAAGGGTGACCAAAAGAAATTCCTGAAGACTTTTCAGGACCTAAAGCATTTTGGAGCCATTTTGGAAGAGCCTATTGACGTAAAGACTTGACTGGACATGTGATTTTGTATACTGATCTTGTGTCTATAGATGACCATACACATGTGGATTTTGCATAGAACGCATATGATGTATACGATAGTAAAATGGAAAAACTATGCTTCTGCGAGTTATTAGTTTAGCTTCCGCTCTAAACCTTTGGATATACTGTACAGGTCCTAGACGACATCTCGATATCGAACTGTTAGTGTAGCTAACACTTTTATAGATTTATGCCATGAATGGAACATGTGATCCTGTGTATGAATGTTGTAGGAAGAATTGTGAATGATTGATAGTTGTGTGCTTGTAATGGATGATCATACAGGATGTATTTTAGATTTTTTATCCAATTACACAGGGAACTCTGCCAAAATTTCTACAGAAGTCTTGCCTTATATTTTACTACCTTTAATCATGTTCCTGTCTTGACGGAAGCTTTTGAGAAAAAAAATCCGTTCTGTCACATTTTGTATCAAAGAGTTGAGATGCCTTAGGAATTGATCGACTTAAAAGCGGAAGCATAGGATTGAATCTCTAAAGATAATTCTTATAGGAATAAGTTGAGGAAGTTAAGGAAACTAGGACCCTTAAGAGATTGGTTCTTAGGCTAGGTTGAAAATTCATTAAAGCTGTTGAATATTTCTTTCTCATTCCGTTAAATACATGCCCTTATAACCTTGTGCTTACCTTGATTATAGGATGACAAGTAGAAGAGGTAGAAGAAATGACCGCGGTGACGCTAACACGCCCTATGATAGAGAGGCCGCTTATATTGGTCTGTTGGAGAGGATGACCAATGTGGTAGAATCTATCGAGTAAAAACATATGGCTCCGATTCTTGCACCCGGGCCATCTCTGACACTTCTGTGCCCTACGATGTATGATTGATTCACAGCGGAGTGAGCATCGGGCTTCCTAGGAAAGCCTGATCCTGCTGAAGCGGACGTGTGGTTGAAAAGGATAAAGAAGATATTCACTGTGATTGGCTGTATCGATCAGGAAAAGGTCACCTTTGCGGTGTACAAACTGGAAGGTGAAGCTGATAGTTGGTGGGATATGCAGAAGAGGGCGATGGGAGTGCCTGATGATGTCATCACTTGGGAGATGTTTGAGGATGCCTTTCTGGAGAAGTACTTTCCATCCAGTCTCCGAGATCAGAAGGAGCAAGAATTTATGAGATTTAGGCAAGGAAACGTGACGGTCAAAGAGTATGATGCCAGATTCACCGAGCTATCCCGTTTTGCACCCTTCTATGTTGAGGATGAGCAGAGGAAAGCAAAGAAGTTTCAGTAATGGCTATGGGATGACATTAAGAAGTTATTGTCTACTTTAAAGCTTCAAACTTATGCCGAGATCCTGGATAGAGCAGTGATCTATGAGAAGGAAACGGAGACGGAGAGGCTATATGAAAAAGGACCGCTCGTCGAGCGGGAGTGAGTATCGGATTTTCTGCGGGGTCTTCTAGACCGTCCAAGAAGACTACGACGGCTGACATGGGAAAGAGTATTGTACCGGCTCAGTCGGTAACGGGTACTAGAGGGTCAGTTGAAGACTATACCTTCTGTGGGAGGAAACATCCGGGACAAACATGTCATAAGTTTTCGGGAGCGTGTTTTAGATGTGGACAGCATGGCCACCTGTACAGGGATTGTCCATTACTTTTGAGACTAGAAGGAAAGAAGCTTGCGTCTCTGCGAGGGCTTTCACGGTGTTTGTTCAGGATCTGGAGGCATCTCCGAATGTCGTGGAAGGTACTCTTTTTATTTGTGGAGTTTCTGCATCTGTATTGTTAACTCGGGGTCAACCCAATACTTTGTATCCCCGCAATTTATATGTTGTATTGTATCTGTCCCGTGTGTTCTGGATTGTGAAATGTTTGTGTACTCCCACTAGATCCCCTGTGGTTACGATGTTATGTATCCGGGGTGCATAGTCGAGGTGAATGGGAACCGTATGGTTGTGGACTTGGTGTGTTTGAACATGGGTGACTTTGATATGATTCTAGGGATGGACTGGCTGGCCAAATACCATGCCAGTATTGACTATTTTCTGAAGAGGGTTTGTTTTAATATTTCCATAATGGAGCACTTTTTCTTTTAGGGCATTAAGAAAAAGGGGATGCCTGTTTTGATCTCTACTTTACATGCTAAGCATTTGATGAGAAGTGGATGTAAAGCTTACTCGGTATATACATGCACTACTGGGAGTCATAGTGTGCCGGCTAAGGACATCCTGGTTGTTTGTGACTTTGAGAATGTATTTTTAGAGGATTTACCTGGATTGCCTCCATACCGGGAAATTGAGTTTGAGATTGTTATTGTTCCTGGTGTTAGTCCAGTTTCTAAAGCCCCCTATCATATGGCTCCGACAGAATTGAAGGAACTGAAGTTGCAATTGCAGGAGCTGTTAGACAAGGGCTTTATCTGACCGAGTGTATCTCCTTGGGGTGCACCGGTGTTGTTTGTGAGGAAGAAAGATGGATCATTGCGGTTGTGTGTTGACTATCAAGAGTTAAATAAGATCACAATTAGAAAAAAATACCCTTTACCATGCATTGATGATTTATTTGATTAGTTACAGGGATCTTGGGTATTCTCAAAGATTGATTTCAGGTCCGGTTTTTATCAATTGAGGATCAAGCCAGAGGATGTTGCTAAAACTTCTTTTCGGACACGTTATGGCCATTATGAGTTTCTTGTTATGCCTTTTGGCTTTACAAATGCTCCAGCTGCTTTTATGGATTTGATGAATAGGGTGTTTAGCTAGTACTTGGATAAATTTATGGTGGTATTCATTGATGATATCCTGATTTATTCGAAGGATTATGAGGAGCACAAGATTCATCTGAGGAAAGTACTTTAAGTGCTCCACGAGAAACAATTATATGCCAAACTGAGTAAATGTGAGTTCTGGCTCGAGAAGGTGATATTTTTGGGGCACGTGATTTTTTATGGTGGCATTTCTGTGGATCCCAAGAACGAAAATGTGAAGAGAGAGGAAGGGGAGATCGAGGCTCTCGGGTTTGATTTCAACTTGGAGCTAGCTAGAGAAGTTGTACATTGAGTCGAGGAAAGTGTACTCATATACTTTTATACCTCTTATTTCACTTTTTGTTCCATCCCCTTTGGGTATTTGCTTCCCGATATACATCCACACTTTTATTTTTTGATATCCATTCTTGAGCAAGCAAATATGTTGATCTCATGTCCAATTTCTATGTTTTATTTGGTATTTCGTATGTGAAACCCTAACATCGTGCCCGAATATTTTATTTGTTTATTTTGAGACTTTTGCATGATTTGGCTTTAGAAAATTAATATACATGTCTTGAGTATGATTATTTATTAATTGGGTATCCGATTTGATAGTTTTATACAGATTTGTGCACGTGAAAAACTGTAACTTGTGCCCGAACATTTTTACCCGTGTAATTTTGGATTTATGCATAATTTGGCCTTAGATAATTGAAACCCGAGCTTTATTAACGTTTTTGCTTTGATTATTTGATATTTATTTACATATAAATTGTATACGATAATTTGTGTATTTCAAAAATTATGTTGTGAACCATTTATGAAGGGATTTATTGTTCGAAAGCTTTAAAGTTATATTTGGCTCATTGTGGTAAGAATTTCTAATTTTTCCTATGCTTTATGTTGAATGTGCATGCATTTAAGCCATGTGAAGAGTTAAGCTCACAAGAATCATGTAAGTTATGAAAAGTATAAATAAGGAACTCAATTATATGTTAAGTTTGATGAACTGTTCTCCCGGAGTGAGAACAAAGTATTATGAATTAGTATGAAATTTTTGTAAGAATAAGTAATCATGAAATTGGTCTAAGAATTTATATTTCAGATGATAGTGTTCTCATGCATGCTTTACGATATTACTATGGTAGCATGTGGATTGCCTCTAGGCCATGAAGGCTATGGTTGTATAAGCTTTATGGCCTCATATACCGGGTGATAGGTATATCACTTGCCATGGGGTGTTGAATTGCATAGGTAGTGCCTTAGAATGTGTGGAAGTATATACATTCCTTTTCTCGTTCAACCACACCAATAGCTGGTAAGGCGTACTGGCCCTGGTCCGCAAAGATGAAGAAATTTTTATATGTTTTGGAATCTAAAGGAATCAGAAATGAAATGGGAAAGATAAATGTGTTTCGGAAAGTGTATTTGATCATGCTTCACGTTTATGCATTCACATTATGTTCTTTTTCCCATCCTTTGCTTTATTTCGTGTTATACTACTTATTGTCCTTGTTTATATTTTGCATTACTAAGTATTCGGCTCACTTCTTACTATTTTCTTGTCTCTAGATGAGTACGAACTTAGACCAGGCCAGATGGAGTAGAGTTGAGCTACTGTCTAGGCTGTGGACTTGAAGGAAAATTTTATGGATTTGGATTTTATAATTTTGTACCTTATGGAGTACTTGTATATTTTTTATGGACATGTATTTATATATTGGTGATGGACAGATAGTTTAGTTTTTTATTATGTATGTGGATGTATATGCTTCCATAGGTAATTATGGTTTGTATTTTGGTACCTAGTGGAATCTCTCTATCTGACGTTATGTTTGGAGACGCAATGTTGGAGTCACAAATATATTGTGGCATTTGGATCCTGTGTGGTTGTTGTTGTGTTATATATATGTTGTACAAGGGATATTATATAGATCTGTATTTAGTTTAACAGCCATTTTATAGTTGAAACCTTGCCGGTTTCTGGTTAGAACAAGTGGAGTCATCACAGTTGGTATCAGAGAAAGAAATGCCTTATACTTGATATGAATCTTGTGAGAAAGTTTATATTAGATTAAGATAGATTGAATAAGTAGAGGAAGGCATAAGATAATTAAGTAAGACCAGATTGTTTTAGTTATCCTAGTTTAAATGACTTAGGTTAGAACTAAATCAGGATCAGTAATTAAGTTTGAACGTCTAGCTTACGATGTCCTAGTTAGTGTCTGAGCTGTGAGCTAATCTGCATTATTTTTATTTCTGGAAATGATATTAGCACCTGACTCATTGCACCTACACGAATAACTGCATGTGGTGGTGGCTAACCATGCGATCAAGAAGCAGAGTATATGAAATTGTTTGGAAGGATGGTGAAACTTGAAAGTCCTGGAGGGTCTAGTTCGAGCGAGAACCATTAGAAAGAGAAGTTGTAGGGGGATACCTTGAGGATTAACTGAGGTTTATCTTGATCCGAGGACTAGGAATGGGTTGCTTGAATAGCATGGCAAGTGAGACAAATAATGTGGAATCGATAGCTCGAGGTCAGGATAACTTGGAGTCGATTTCCTGTGTTAGCGAATCTGAGGATGTTTATTTATAATCGATTTGATAATGATCAAGTGCCTGAATTTTTAGTTGGTACAAATCTTGCAGAAGTTGAAATGTGAATCTTAAGAATTGAAATGGTGTTTACGATGACCTAACATCGAGGAGGAGGTAAGGTAACGGTTACCTCACATAAGTTTAAAGGTGAAGCTAGCAATGGGCGGTTGATGAGAAAAGAGTCATAATCTAGGAGGATAAAGAGATATCGTGGTATATGTTCGTGGATACTTTTATGGATAAATATTTTTACCGATGAGTTTTTGGGAGCATGATTCTTATTATGGACGGTTCTGCCACATAATTAGCATTGTCCTTATCCCATGAGTCTGACAGTGAAGAAGTCCAGTGCCTGGGATCGAGGTTTTGCAGTGATGGCACAAGCTGTAGTGGTGTCGTCTATCATGGCGGATGGTAGAATTTTTAAATTTTGATTTTTTCGTATATGTGAACTTTGAATCTATATTTTCATTTGTGTTTCCTAAATTTATTCGTTTATTTGAGGATTTAGGCTTTGTACTAGTTATGTCAATGTCTATGACATTTTCTTGGGTCCGTAGATGTAATTGGTTGGGATGACTTGATATATTTTGTGGTACTAATCTTTGATATGATATTAGTGATGATTGGATTGGTGAGTTGCCATGCTGATATGAATTGTGTCGGTAAGGATATTATATTTTGTAATTGGGTTATGAAATTTTGAGTATGAGGTAGAGATAATCGAATGGTGACGAAATTAGTATCGTTGTGCCTACAAGTCATTTAATGAGGATATGTGTCCAATTTATTTAGCATATAAGACCACATCTGAAAATCATCTTGTGGTCACTAAGAATTTTCAGCTGTGTAAGTATTCAAGGATGTTTCTTGAAGGAAGGGATTAGGCTAGTTTATCTTTTGATTGGTAAATCGAGGTTATTGTCAAGGTTGCATCGGGATCAGCACTGATATTTATGGATTTCATGTAGAATTGAAGAAGCATCAGTTGTGTACTCGCCGTGAAAGGCCTTAGAACATTTGGGATGAGTAAGGTGAACTAGTGAGATTACTTGTGGATTACTAAAAATTTAGATTGTTCGGAAAACAAACGGTTTGATAAGTAGGCATTGTAAATTAATAGGTAATTTATTTGATCTTTTGCAAAGGCTTGATAGTTTCTATGGTCGATCTATATCCATAATATTGTTAATTGTGGATAATTGAGAGTTGTGCCTATGGGAGCATTCAAGATAAAGATACAGCTGTTACAAGTTCCAGTAATGCCATTTGGGTTTGTTGGTTCGTTGGTATTTCTGTGAATTTTATGGATTGGATCTTTATGCCTTAGTTAGGTCAATTTTGTGATGGCCTCATCAATGAATTCAAAGAATCATGGGGGTGTATGAACTCTGTTTAAGGATTGCATCATGGATTGTGAAAGGAAATTAACCGTGTGCTCAATTGAGAAAAGAAGGTGAGTTTACTTAGGAAAATTGTTATGTTAGGCATGTGGTTTCTTCAATAGTATGAATGTGGTTCTTAGAGATTTGAACGATGGCTAATTTAGGAAAGACTATTTGACGTCGTGAAAGTGTGCAGTTTTCTTGGGTCTACCTGAATCTGGTAAGAAATCGTTAAGTGTTCATTAAGGACTGCAGTATCTGTGGGGCGTTTAGCCTGAAAGCCATCGATATTCGTCGAAATGAGGTATGTGAGGATAGTTTTTGAGGCATGAAGGGTAAATTATTGACCATGTCGTCTTGGTTGATCCCTAATGGATCAAGTGAATTGTAGTAATATGTGATACTTTTGAGAAAAATTTAGGATTGTATTTTCCTACACCGTATATGGGTGGTTGCCCTTGGGTTAAGTATGTGACAAGTCCATGATTAGAATTACTTCACCCGTGGTTTGGGGTTAATAGTTGTAATGTACCGATTTTTGGAGACCTTTTATCATCAAAGGATATGTAAAAATATAAAGATCAAATTCTTTTGTGGCAGAAAAGATGAATGAGCCCTTACAAATGAAAGAGAAAAGTAATCCGGTCAACGCCAGTTGACCAAAATATGTAAAACTCGGTCAACACCAGTTGACCGAAATATGTAAGAAGGAGCAACTAAGTCCGGTCAACGCCAGTTGACCGGAACGTGAAAAAGAAACTTGATCCGGCCAAATATTGTTGACCGAAAATGAGTAAATAACGATTAAAAGAATTAAGGGCGAGTAGGGTAGTTGTTGACCGTTGCCAAGATGGAGGCCGGAAGTGCTGAGACAAGAGAAAGCCCTAAAAGGAGACATATCCGATCAACGCCAGTTGACCGAAATATAATAAGGAAGCCCTTACAAAAGTAGAGTCAGGATGTCCATGCCTGAGTAGGTAATCGACCTCCAACCACCCCCGAGTGGTTGACCTATCCTACCTACTACCGTCAGACCAAAGGCCCATAAATAAGAACTAGAGGGTGCAAGGAAAAAGGTTAGGAGAAGGCTCTCGGCCGAGCTTCTAAGTGAAAGAACTCAGAATTCCAAGCTGAAGTGAAGAAATTTAGGCAAGTGTACCCCCCCTTGTTTTAAATTCATGATTTAATATAGGAGTACTCAGCTTTCTTTAGTTCATGTTTGAAATGCAAGTATGCCTGATTTTTTTATAAACTTATGTTAAGGTATGCCATGATATTTGCTCTGATTATCTGAATTAAGAAAGAATTTCTGTTAACGTCATGTTTAAAGGAAGCTCTGTCTGTGTTTTCATAAAGACCTCCGATTAACCTTACTTGCATGAAATCTGGCCACCAACAGGTTTTCAAGGTATCTGATTAGAATGTGTAAAAAGACATCTGGCCTTGTTAAAAAGATCTTTGGCTTTTGTTAAAAATAGACCTCCGGGTTTTGATGAAAAGGTATTTGGCTTATGATAAATGACCTCCGACTTTTGTTAAGAAAAGGTATTCAGCTTTTGATAAAAAAAAGACCTCCTACTTTTGTTGAAAAGGTATTTGGTTTATGATAAATGACCTCTGGCTTTTGTTAAGAAAAGGTGTTCGGCTTTTGTTAAAAATGACCTCCGGCTTTTGTTAAAAAGGTATCCGTCTTATGATAAATGACCTCCAGCTTTTGTTGAAAAGGTATTCGGCTTATGATAAATGACCTCCGGATTTTGTTAAGAAAAGGTATTCGGCTTTTGTTTAAAATGACCTCTGTCTTTTGTTGAAAATGTATTCGGCTTATGATAAATGACATCCGGCCTTTGTTAAGAAAAGGTATTCGGCTTTTGTTAAAAATGACCTCCGACTTTTATTAAAAAGGTATCCGTCTTATGATAAATGACCTCCTTCTTTTGTTAAAAAGGTATTCGGCTTATGAAAAATGACCTCCGGCTTTTGTTAAAACGGTATCCGTCTTATGAAAAATGACCTCCGGCTTTTGTTAAAAAGGTATTCGGCTTATGATAAATGACATCCGACTTTTGTTGAAAAGGTATTCGGCTTATGATAAATGACCTCTGGCTTTTGTTAAGAAAAGGTATCCGACTTTTGTTAAAAATGACCTCTGACTTTTGTTAAAAAGGTATTCGTCTTATGATAAACGACCTCCGACTTTTGTTAAAAAGGATCTTCGGCTTTTGATAAATGATCTCTAGTTTTTGACATAAGACCTTCGAATTTTGATAAATGAAACCTCCGTCACTTTGATAAAAGATCTTCATTTTTAACACGTTAAAGGAAAGGCTATTAATGCCATATGGACTTCAGTTGTTGAAGTTAAGAACGAAGGCTACAAGAACAAGAAAAAATATATGTAATCCGGACAGCAAGTGGAACTCTATGATTTTTGACTTCTGAACTATGATAGATGGCCATCGAACGATATGAACTTTGAACCGAGTTTCTATTAAGCTTGCTATTAAAAATTGGATGAAGGATATTGGAGTGACACTCAAGGACTACCCCTGGGCCACGGGGGAATTTCTGGTGGCAAAAGGCTTATGAACTACGGCCCCGTATGCCGAGTGAAAGGCATTACCGCTCGCCTCTGGGAGTATAATAGGAGGATACGGCCTTAGGTTGTGGGGTAGCACACAACCCTTCCTCGATGTTGTTCGCTCCCGTCCGGTCCCTAAAGATGATAAGTATTCTACATGGTTTTATGAATTTTATGATGTTAAAGACAAGACACTAAGAATAAGAATAAAAATTTCTGAACTTAAGAAGAAATGATATTGTGAATTTCGCATGCTAAGTTTATGAAACGAACCTCTACTTTGATCGATGATATGTACGTTAATGTTTTTCGCATGTGGATACCTTCTAGGCTTTGTAGCTCGCTCTTTTTGTTTTTTAGATGATGAGAAGCTTATGGAGGATGAAATTGAATAGAGTCATATGGGGTAACTAGACGGCATAGCTGGCCGGAGTTGATCAGCAAAGGAGCAAAGGAATTGATGTATTTTCTTTTGATGTTTTGGGAAAGATTTGTAAAACATTTTTGCTGTAAAACAATTAATGGATATTTAGTATGTTTCCGTATTTACTGTATGGGAGAATGAAGTTTGACATTCCTAGTCGCATCTCAACTCATGTCAAGGTCTTCGTGTCCGACCGACCTTAATGCTGGCCGGTCAAGTAAAAGTATAAACTTTGATGGCCAACTCAAAGAGTTCGGCCTTAAGCGATCCTGTGTATAAGAAATCCAAGATAAAAATAGAAGAAAAGAAAGAATGAAAAATTTTTATGTCCACCTAGTTCGTAATTACACCGTATATGTTCGATAGGACAGGCTGGACGGTGGCCGTATGTGGTGGAATACGTCCGGGGCCGTCACAATAGTTGAGGTCTTTGCCTTGAGAAATTATAGGTGTTTCTCTTGGAGATAATCATTGTCTAAATGATTCTGAAGGTCTGAGAAGTTGTTTCATGAAAAGGTGATGATCATGCAATAGGGCAAGTGGGTAAATCTTCTTAAGGACAGTGAAGGTGAATCTCGATGTCTTTCAAGGAAAGTAAATATTATTGCTGATAACTTGATGTCAAAAATCTTTGGATTGGGTATGTCTTTGATACTTTATAGGAGATGTTGAAGGTTGGACCACGAGTAGGTCCCAATATCTGAGCAAATGAGGCACTTTGCTTATGACCTTGGGAAGAACAATTGTATTCGAAGTATTGAAACTATGAAATTATGAGATGAGAAGTCCTTAAGGTTTTGTCACGCGGTTGTTATGATGACAAGGATTATAGGTGCTACTTGGATAATTATGGATTGGCTGACGAGAACAGTCCATTTATCGCGAATTTGGATGATACGATCGGATTGAGTAAATCGGCTTGTCGGTATGCCAATGAGATGATAAGTTGCTAAATGTTTTAGTTTTGAGGTTTCGGTGGCAACTTGAGGTTGCACCTAAATTTTTTGAATAATTACTTCAATTGTGTTTCCTAAGTTGATTGTAATTTGAGGATTATGGGTTTTGACTTAAGTATATCGATATCTTTGGGATTTTCTTGGGTTTATAGCTGCTATGTAACTTAGTTATCCGATGTAAATCAATAAATTTGAGTTGTAAGAGGATTTTTAGTACACTAATAAATGATCAATCAGAGTAACGTAGAGGAAGTGTGTGAGTCCATGGCCCAAAGATTTCAGAATAAGATTAAGGTTCCGAGTAAATGATCATTTTTGAGGCGTAGGGTGAATTGAAGTAGGAGTTCATTAGTCCGTTTGAGGTTTTGAATTAAGTAGGAGAAGTAGTCAAAGTGGGAGATTGTTTTATGATAAAGTTTTGATTTAGATTTTAGAAAGAAAACATCAGGTATAATTTAAATGGTTAAGGTTCTATTGGAAAAATCATTTAATCAAGGATGTAACTTCAAAATACGTTAAGGTTCTTTAGGAAAAATTATTTAATCAAGGATGTAACATGGGAACACGAAGAAAAAATCTAAAAGGACTTTTCCTGGTTGTTGAATTTTGAGGTTTGTTAAATTTCGATCATAAAATTTCTATAAGTGGAAGAGAGTTGTAAGGTACTGGTTTTCAAATATCGTAACTAGGGTAATTAAGGTAATTTAATCAAAATTAGGCTTAATGCATGTGAAAAAATTAGGTTTTGGATGGAAGATGCAAAACAGTGGGGGAAGCTCGTCGGGCGCCCGAGGTGGTGCCGCAAGCACCCATCCCAACGGATCGGCACCTACCAAGCACTCGATCGTAGGCGGCATGCATCGGATCCAGCAAGGCCACACCGAGCTGGCACTCCAGTGCCAGCTCACGATATAAAATGCACGTCATGGTTTCTTTCCGCGTCATTTCTCGCATTCTGAGAGAGAGATAACGCGAAGGAGAAGAGAGAGGAAGGAGAAATCGAGGCACTCGAGTTCAATTTCAGCTTAGAGCTAATTAGAAAAATTGTAGATCAGGTCGAGGTAAGTACACTCATATTCTTTTCTTCCTCTTATTTCACTTTTTATTCCATCCACTTTGGGTATTTTCATCTCGATACCGGTCCATACTTTTATTTTATGGTACTCATGTCTTGAACATTCATATATATTGATTTCATGTCCAATTTCTATGTTTTATGTGGTATTTCGAACGTCAAATCCTAACCTCGCGCCCGAATGCTTTTACTCATTTATTTTAAGACTTTTGTATGATTTGGCTTTAGAAAATATATACCCATATTTTGAGTATGATAATTTATCAATTGGGTGTTCGATTTGGTAGTTTTATACGTATTTATGCACGCGGAAAACCCTAACCGATGCCCTGACATTTTTACTCGTGTAATTTAGGGTTTATGCATGATTTGGCCTTAACTAATTAAAATCCGAGCTTTGTGAACGTTTTTACTTTGCATATTTGATATTTATTTATATGTAACTTGTATACGATAATTTATGTGTTCCAAAAATTATGTTGTGAACCGTTTATGAAAGGATTTGTAGTTCAAAAGTTATAAAGTTATGTTTGGGTCATTGTGGTAAGAATTTCTAATTTTTCCCAAGTTTGATGTTGATGATGCATATATTTAAGCCATGTGAAGACTTAAGCTCACAATAATTATACAAGATATGAAAAGTATAAGAAGGAAATTCCATGATATGTTAAGTTTGATGAACCATTCTCCCAGAGTGAGAACAAATTGTTATGAATGAGTATGATGTTTTTCTAAGAATAAGTAATTATGAAATTGGACCAAGAATTTATATTTTAGATTATAATATTTTCTAACATACCTTAGAATATTACTGTGGTAGTACGAGTATTGCCTCTGAGCCACGGGGGTTATGGTGGCATAAAATTTATGGCCCCGTATATCGGGTGATAGGTAAACTGCTCGCCACGGGATGTTAAATTGCGTGGGTAGTGCCTTAGAATATGTGGAAGTATACACATTCTTTTCCTCGTTCGACCACACCATTAGCTAGTAAGGCTTATTGGCCCTGATCCACAAAGATAAAGAAATTTCTACATATTTTAGAACCTAAATAAATCAGAAATTAAATGAAAAAAATAAATGTGTTTCAGAAAGTACATTTGATCATAGTTCACTGTTGTCATTGGATTAGGGGTCTCCCCTGCTTTGTGTTCCATCTCCAAGTCGGCAAAACACTTGGTTATGAACAT
>JAOVVI020002996.1:7030-19878 GCA_028571085.2 Nepenthes alata | reverse complement strand
CCCGAATGCTGCCATGGGCACAATTCTCAATTATCCACAATCAACAATGCTATGGACATAGATCCATCTTAGAAATCATCAAGTCCTTACAACATATCAAATAATTCACCTATTTATTTACGGTACCTGCTTATCAAATCATTAATCTGCTGAGCAACCTAATTTTTAAAAATCCACAGATAACCTCATCGGTTCATCTTATCTACCGCAAAGGTTCTAGAGCATCCCACGGTAGCACCTAACTCATGCTTCCTCAGTTTCGTATGGAATCATCAACGATCGGTGTCGATTTTGACACAATCTTGAATTACTGATCAAAAGATCAATCACCTAATCTTCCTTTCGGGAACATCATCAAATATTCACACAACCAAAATTCCTCAGTGACCACAAAATGACCTCCAGATGTGGTCTCATATGCTAAATAGATCTGGCACAAATCCTCATTAAACGATTTGTAGGCAAGACAATACTAATTTCTTGATACCTCGATCAATTTGGGCTCATGCTCAAAATCCCACAATCCAAATGCAGGATATAATATCCTTACCGATCTAATTCACACTAGCATGGCGGTTCACCAACCAAATTATTACCAAAATCAGATTAAAACTTTATAGCTCAAAACAAAACAATTCAGCCCAGCTAATCATATCTACGGATCCAAGAAAATATCGTAAACCTTGATACTGCTAGAATCAAGCCTAGATCCTTAAATAAACAAATAAACTTAGAAATCACAAATGAAAATTATATATATATTCGGGATCCCAAACGATACATGTGCTACAATATCAAAATTTACAAATCTCACCTTCTAATACGGTGAACGAGCCATCACCGCAAAACACAATCCAAGGCAGTAGACTTCTTCACTGCCCGGCCATGGGATACGGACAATCCTCAATCCTGTGATCGAATTGTCTACAATTTGAAACATGCTCCTAGAATATCATTGAAAAGATATTTATCCACAAAGTATCAACAAACATGTACCACGATATATCTTTATCCTTCCGGACAATAGGTCACCACAACTAGATAATCAAACCTAACTTCTAATTTTAGCTTAGTTCTAACCTAAGTCATTAAAGTTAGGATAACTAGAACTATCTAATCTGGTTTAATTATCCAATGCCTTCATCTTCCTATTCAATCTTTTTTATTCTATCCTATGCTTCTGTGTAATATTCCGATCAAACCTAAGATATCTCTTCTCTAATACTATCTGTGATGAACCATATTTTCAACCTACAGTCTAGTTGTAATACGGACGTTGGCACAATATAAAACTTGAAAATACCCTCTATAACACAGCATACATATCCACAAGATATAACACAGGATCCAAAAGACATAAAACCTCACGTAACACTAACGTCATAACTGCTGTATGACATTGGTTCAGAATAGATACCATTAGGTACCCAAAACTAAACATATTAATTTGTGGAGTCATATACATACATCAAAATAGTAGAAACTAACCCATATCTGCATCATCATCATACATAGACACTAATTTACTAATCCATCAGAAATACATAATATTCTATCAGAAGATACAATACTTGCCACGAATCTAAACTAAGTAGGTCAATTTAAATGATTAATTATAATTTTTAAAATTTAACATTTTAAATAAATTCAACAAATAATACTAAGTCCCAAAATTCTGGTGTGACAAATTAAATAAACAGGATCTAATAAATTAAAAATTTGAACAGGACCTGATTAAACAACCGTTCGGATCAAATAAATACGACCTACTCTATAATCATCATAAGGAAGATAACAATCCAATAAAAAATTATAATCAGATATATCATAATATCCGAACAATTTTCAAAAACAACAATGAGCCTATACCCGGCTAATTTTATAGTCCAATCACACCAAATACCAATTTAAGTCATATTAAAATTTAAACTCATCAAATCAGACAAATGGCTGACAGATCACGTCCGTACTTCTATAACTTATCTGAATCTTCTACTCTGAAGGGGTAAAATAGAAAATATGAGCCAATCACTTAACAAGTATCATATTAAATAAAAGGAGTCCAATAAATCAAAGAAAATAATATAATTGATGAAAATCCGACCAAATAATAGAATAAATTTTAATCATCGATAAAATAAATCTAATAGAGTTCTAAGATCTAAAATCTAATGATAGTCTCGTACTCAAATTAAATATCTAAATCTAAATAAATTTTCAATCAAAAAATTATCCTCATTGGGACATATATACATATATAGATATATATACAAACAAAATAAAAATGATCTGGATTGATTCCAATAGAAAATTAGCCAATTTTCAAGTTCAATCCAAGTCCGAGTCTGAGTCCGATTCTAAATCCAAGGCCTGATTAGCTTGTGATTTGGGACAAAATCCAATATTTAGATAATCCAGTAGTGTATGTAGAAGCCGAAGCAGCATCAGGATAGATTTTTTAAATATCCGGATCAAAACATATAACAAAATTTATTTGTACGAGACATACCAAGACCCATCTGTGGACAAAATTGACGAATCTCAAATCCAAGTAAAAAATCTAAATTCAAATCAAAGTCTAATACAAATCAATGTAAAAATGCAAATCGTGCATCAAGTTTGAGTTTCGATTATTTAAAGACTTGTTTGAGGAAGGGTTACTCATAATCTCAGTAACCTTAGGTCAAATGAAATACAGATTAGGCTAGTATGAGTGGCCACCCATATACTTTGTATCAATGGGTAAGATTACACAATATTATTTATCACCCGTAATTTTGGGTGTAATTCTCAAACTTGTCAAATATATTAGGACGTCTAAATATATTATAAAGTCAAATTAAAACATCAAAATGGGAAGGGTCACTACTTCAAATATTTAAATAAATCTCCTCATCGAGTGTTGGCCAAAATATCCAATATCCAAATTCAAATGTAGTGATCAAACCCGACACATGCATATGAAAATGCACGGCCTATACAAATTTCATGCATATTTTTTTATATAGATAGTGATATAAACATATAGAATGTTTGATAAATTATTCAAACTTTTAGAAAAATATTAAATCCTCCAAAATAATAAAACCCAATCCAAAAACTTCAAAATCAACTAATAAACTACACATGCATGTCCAAAGTAAACAGATCAGGTGTATAAAAATACATGTTAGTAAAAATTTTAAACAGTATCCAAAATAATTCAGATGCTAAATCAAACCAAAGAAGGGGTTTATAGATACTTGCATTGACCTCATACTTTACATATTTGAAGAAAGGATGCCCCAAAGTATCTGAACGACACCTCTCTCTCTCTCCTGCTAGCCCACGGCCCATTCTCTCTCTTCCCTTCCTCTCTCTGCTTGCTCCTCTGCTCTTCTCTCACTGTCACCTTCACCGGCAACGGCTCCCGCGATGGCTTCGGCAATGGATGGCGACCACAATGATAGAGAACTCGGTGGTGACACAGTGGCAGACGATGTCGCATTCAATCCGCCGGCAGCTTCTCTCTCCACAACGCTTCTATATAAAAATCCATAAAAAATCTCAGCCGATTTTAACCAATGTTTTTCAAAATCCACACATATAAATAAGGATTCAATATCAATGAAGAGAATGGAAGGATTCACTTATCTTGATATCGTTGATTTGTGCTCCCTCTTCGTCTCTTCTTCCCTCCTCTAACTCTCTCCCCAATCATTCCTCCTTAGCCTATTTTCTTTTTTTTTCTTTTTTTTATTTTTATTATATATATATATATATTATTTTCTATTTTAATTTTTTTATTCTAAAATCTAAATCAATCTTCGGGTGACAGTACAAACGCACCTCGGGCGCCAGCCTAATTGATCCAAATATCATTCTAAATTTTGTAATGTTAAATTAATTTTTTGCCATGTTCAAATTACCAAAAACGATAATTAATACTAAATTAATCCGAATAAAAATATAGAATATTACATTCTCCCCTCCTTACAAAAAATTTCATCCTCAAAATTTATACATCTCAATCAATACCTCAATTATCATACAATGAGGACATTTTCCAAACTTTTTTTTGATCTTTTCTATAAATGTTTTTGATCAAATGATTTCTTCAAATCAGATTCTAAACAAATAGGGATATTCTCCCAAACTTAACCTCAAGATTCCTTAATACTTCCTCAACTAGAAAATTCCTCAAAAGTATAATTGCCAATGGAAACATCTTATTACTCTCTACCAGATCCTTCCTATCACAAAAATCAAAACCACAGCCTTATCCTAAAATATTTCTCATCGATCAAAAGCGACTCCAACCTAATCACATGCGAAGGATCATTCATATAAAGCAAATCATATCTATCCATCAAATTTAGAAGAAAGGCCAACCCGTATGCCACCTCTCAAATCTGTTGAAAACTTCGAATAACTTAATAAACATCTACTTTAAATTGTCCTTTGACTTCAAAATTCAAAATTCTTCTCTTCATGAAGCTTCTAGAAACATCTAACTACTTTTATCGAACCTTCAATCAGGTTGCAAATCTAATCTCATATTTCAAACCTCAAATCAAATCTTGTGACCGATAACCATGAATCCACACACTTCTGCTTTGCCATTCTGACCGATCATCAGCCTCAAATCAAACCAAAGTATCGATGTAGGAATACCTTGCAATCTCTGCATCACGATAATATGCCAACAATCAATCTCGGGAATGACTTCCTGATTGGCAAGCGATAAGCCGACTTCATCAGCTCATCCATCATAAGCCTCAAATCTCAGCAAATAATGAAACGTCTTCATCAGCTAGCTCAAACTTATCCAAATGATCAAGTCCTTTGCAGCCCGATGTAAAACCGAAATAAAATTTCGAAGGCTTCTTCTTCTCAGCTTCTTCCTTTAGGCACGAGATACATCTTACCACGCCTCATGATAAAATTGCCATCAAACTCTTCCTTCACTCCGCTAGGTGGAGATTCTTCAACGTTCCTTTCAAACTTGGATCATCCCAACTCAACCATAGTTGTTGATGACCTCATTTGCTCCTAAACTTCTATCCAATCAGCTTTCGAGCTTTCATCCAATCAGTCAAGACTCTAATGACATAATTATTGATAGCATACTTCCTCTCGAACGCGCAATGGGAAAAACACTTGTACCGTAGACTTGAGGTTACTCGCTCGATTATATCTAGCTTCATGATGGCTCGTCCAAAAGGAAGTTCATCTCTAATCTTCGTATAAGCTTCTCCTACAAATAGAAGCTTCGTTTGGAATCCAATCCTAATAGCAAAGAGAAAAAATTCCTCTGAGCCAATCTTTCCACTGGCAGCCTTACCGTAGCACTTCCATGCAAAAATCCTTTAGACTACGCTGTATCCCAAAATTTTCTTAGATATTGCGCCCTACTATGCAAAATTCAAATATATCATGATCTTTCTTAGGAGTGTCAATACATCGATAAAATTGATGTCGACAATAATTTATTCTTCAATTACTGAAAACTTTTTTCGAAACATCACTTCAATTAAATACCGATCGTCTCTATTTTAAGGACGCCAATGACACTCTAATCCTCGAGAAACTTCTAACAAATCTCCCATCAAAACCAACCAAATCCAAAAACTCCACAATCTCGCGACCCTAGTTGATCTTTTCCAATTGCCACTACTTCCATCTTCTTCAAAATTTTAAATGTCACCTTAGGAAATATGGGACCCAAAATGATGCCTTCTCCAACCATAATTGACACCCCTTTCAATTTTTTTGGATAAATGACCGCCTTCGCAAAATTTGCAACAGATTTTCCAATTGGGTCTCACACCTTTCAAAATTCTTCAAATAAATTAGAATATCATTAACAAAACCACCACAAACGAAAGCACCACAACCGACCCAAACATAGTTAAAAATTCAATCGACAATATCCATAAAAGACGCTAATATATTCAACAACCCAAAAGCACCATCAACACTTCGCAATGGCTTTACTTGACCTGAAAGCTATCCTATGCAGATCCTCCCACTTAATTATCAACCGATGATACCTTGAACATAACTCAATCTTAAAGAAAATCTAAACTTCTCGACATGGATTAAACAAATCTTCGATCATTAAGAGGGAATACATATTCGATTCCTAAATAACCCAAGCATAAATGCATCGATCCATCTTTCTTCACTAGACAGATTGAAGCAACCTATGCCAAGACACTTGGCTAAATAAAGCCCTTCTCAACTGATTTTGCAATTATTGTCTTAATTTTTTCAGCTCAGACGAGACTACCCATATAATGCCTTCGAAATAGATGCAAATCCAAGCACAACATCAAAACAAATTTGATCTCCTAATCTGGGAACGATCTAGTCGAATCCTCTGAAAAAAATATCTTCAAACTCGCAGATGATTAAAATATCTTCAATGGTAACAGAATAACCCCTAGATGTTACCATATGTGCCAAATAGGCTCAGCACTCTTCTCTCAACAGATGATTCGCTTGCAGCAACAGATGGTTCTTTTCATAATTTCATGCCTAATTTTCCTTTCACCTAAATCCAAACATAACTTTCAAAATTTTTTGATACGAATGCGGATAATCAATTCTCATGAGTTCACATTTTCACATGATTATAATTTCAGGCACAATTTACCATAAAGCTTGAGACATATTAGAAACTTTTACCGTAATGAGCCATAAATAACTTTAGAGTGTCCGGACATTAAATCCCTTCACAAATGTATGTAACATAATTTTCAAAGTTAAATCATGTATAAATTATAATCAATTCGGATAAATCTCAAAGGGGGCGCAGGTTAGGGTTCCGGTGAGCATAAAACCATACAAAACTACCAATTCAGATACCCAATTGATAAATTAACATGTTCAAGGTATGGGTAACAATATTCTAAGGCCAATTTATTCATAAATCCTAATTTAATCGGTGAAATTATTCGGGGCGCAGGGTTAGGCTTCTGTATTCGAAAACCGGTCAAAACTATGAAATCGGGTGTGAAATTCATGGGTTTTCGTTATTTAATGCCAAATCATACATAAAATCTAAAATAATGGGTGAAATCGGTCCGGGTGTAGGTTAGGATTTTTGGGTGTAAAAATTCACACAAATCTCACAAATCGGACATGAAATCGAAATATTTTTATACTTAGGTCATGGGTAATACAAACTATAAACTCATTCGGGTATTGAAATGAGGATACCCAAAAAAATTGAATAAAAGTGCGAGAAAATGAAAGAGAATAGTATGGGTGCACCTGTCTCGACTCGATCTACCACTTTTCTAACTGGTTCTAACTCGGAATTGCACCCTGGGACCTTGGATTCTTCTTCCTCTCTCTTCTCCCTCCTTCCCTCTCTCTTCTTGTGCGTGGAAGCCGAAAATGATGAACAGGGCTCGCCGCGGCCCTTATATATTGCCGGCGGGAGCTTGAGCGCATGCCGGGCATGTAGCGAGTGAGCCTGCGCTTCTTCCAGCGCCTGGCGAGCGCTAGCCCACTGCCTCGGGAACATGTCACATTGCGCAAGGCAGCCAACGGGCTACTCCGTGAATCATTCCTCGATCCGAAAACTTAATTATCTGTACAGTTTCAAATCACTACCAAAACCTTAAAACCCAAATATTTTGTAAGCTTATTTTCTCATTGGCATACTAACGAGCCGGCTTAACTAATCCGATCGTATCGTCCAAGTTCTCAATAATGGACTGTCCTCACTAGCTAATCCATAATTATCCAAACATCTAAAATCCTTGACGTTCTAAAAACCCCAAAGCAAAACCATGAAGACTTTCAAAACCTTAATACTTTGGATAAAATTCTGTCTTTGAAATCAATAGCATAGGAACTAGAGCAATATTTTCCTACCCCATATTCACAATAATACCTGCCATACCCAATAGATCCAAACACTCGGCCTCTTTATCACATGGTTAGCCACCTTCATGCGTCGACCTTTGTTTTGACGGCATGATCAACTACTAATATTTTTTTCTGAAACAAGAATAACATGGGTGATATTGCAACTTAGCTCGAATATTAACTAGGACATTAAAAACTAGGTGGTCAAACATAACTAATATATCCTGACTCAGTTCTGGCCTTAGTGAACTAACCTAACCTGATTAAGAAACTAACTAGGATATTACAACTAAACAATCACTCCTAACTGGTGATCCTGACTTAGTTCTAGTATAAGTTATACAAATTAGGACAACTAGAACTATTCTATCTAATCTAATCATCCTACACATTCGTCTACTTATTCAATCTATCATACTCTAACTTAAAATTTTGTATAAGATTCGGATCAAATCTAAGACATCTCTTATCTCTGATACCACCTGTTATAGACCAAATTTTTTGACCGGAATCCAGCAGAGCTCCGGTAGTAAAATGGCCGCAAATACAACCCTGTACGAATCCCTATACAATATAATATAAATAACCACAACATCACCTCACAGGATGCAAATGCCACAATATATTTGTGGCTCCAATATCGTGTCTCCGGACACAATGTCAGACAGAGAGATGCCATTAGGTATGAAAATATAAACCACAATTGCCTGTGAATACCTATAAATCCATCAAAGTGTAGCAAAAACTAAACCATCAGTATATCAACAATATACAAACACCTCTCCATCTCATAATATACAAAATTTACTCCATAGGATAAAAAATTTATGAAATCTAAGTTCACGGTGTCATCTTCCAAGGTCAGCAGCCTAGCTAACTTCTAATATTTTACCCCGCCTCATCGGACCTAAGTTCGCATTTATCTGAAGATAAGAAAATAGTAAGGGTGAGTCAAATGCTCAACAAATACAATATAATCAATGACAATAAACAATATACATAAAATAAAGTTGAGGAAGGAAATAAGGGTATAATAAAGATGCATAAATATGAAATATGAACAAATACACTTTACGGAACACGTTTATATTTTTCATTTTACTTATTCTTTCTTTAGGTTCTAAAACATGTAGAAATTTTTTTTATCTTTACAGAGCAAAGCCAGTAGGCCATACCAGCTAATGGTGTAGTCAAATTGAGAAAATGATCATGTTATTCCACATGATCTAAGGTACTAATCACGAACCTTAAACTTCAACATCTCGTGGCAGACGGTATACCAATAATCCCGAATATACTAGGCCTATAGTGATTATTCTTATACTATTATGTCCCCCGTGGCCCAGAGGCAATTCCTCAATCTACCACAGTAATATTATGAGGTTCTGAATTTTAAATATAATAATTAAGTTAATATAATCAAATTAGGCTTAAGATACGTGGGAACCTAAGTACCGAAGGTGGATCCGGGCAGCCGCCTACTGGGCGCTACATCCAGCAGGCTGGTACTTGATGGGTGTTTGAGCATCGCGGCAGGCACCAATTCCAGTAGCAAGAGTGCCGGCTATGTGCTCGAACGTCGATCTATTTAAAAGCGTGTTAGGATTTATTTTCCATTACTTTCCTGGAATTTCTAAGAAATAAGAGAGAGAGAGAGAGAATGAATGAGTAGAGAGAGGAAGTAGAGATCGAAACCTTCAAGTTTGAATCTGACTTAGAGATAGTTGAAAAAGTGATAGATCGGGCCGAGGTAAGTACACTTATACATTTTTTTTCTCTTGTTGTAATTTACGTTCATATCTCTTGGGTATTTTCTCTCCGGTATCCACCCAAAGCATGTATTTTGTGGAACCCATAACCTTTGCATGATTTATTTGCTATTTGATGTCCGATTTCTCACATTTTGTGTAGTTTTGGCTTGGTTGAAACCCTAACCGGCCCCCAAACCCAATTTAACAAGTTACTTTGAGTTTAATACATGATTTGGCTCGAGATAATAAAAATCCATGTCTTAAATGTGGATATTTACCTGTTGGGTATTCAATTTTCTAAGTTTTGTCTGATTTTACACATACGAGACCCCAATTTCCGCGCTAACACTGTTCACTTGAGCCATTTTGGTATTTTTACATGATTTTATTTTGTTTAATTGACATTTAAATTATGTATAATTATATATGTTCAATTGTGTATTCCGAAAGCGTTATTGTTAACCGTATGTCAATGATTATGTCGTTCAGAATCTTTAAAGTTGTGTTCTGCTCTTGCCAGTAAGAATTCTGACTTTTTTTCCTATGCTTTATATCAATTATGCATGTAATCTAAGTCATAATAAAATATAAACTCCTAATAATTATACAAATTATTAGAAGTATAAGTAGGAAATTTCATATTGTGATATGTATGATGTACCGTTGACCCAGAGCGAGAACAATGTTTTATGAACAGATATAAAATTTTTCTAAGAATAAGGAAATATGAATTGGATCAAGGATTACGTATCAAAGGGTAGTATTTCTTGGCATGCCTTAGGATATTATTGTGGCAAATTGAGGAATTGCTCCTGGACCATGGGAGAAACTCTGGTGGTGTATCTATTATCTATTATCTATTATTTGGCCATAGGTTTTAGGCACAGTCTGCCACGGGATGTTAACGTCGCATGGGCAGCACATCTGTTATTTGGCCCTAGGATTCGGGCATCGTTTGCCACGGGACGGTAAAATCACGTGGGTAGCACACCCGTTATTTGGCTCTAGATTTAAGGCACTATCCACCACGGGATGTTCAAGTTGAGATTTGTGGTTAGCGCCTTAGAATCTGTGGGGGCATACACATTCCTTTCCTCGATTTGTCTACACCATTCGCTGGTAAGGCCTACCAGCCCTGATCCGCAAAGTAAAGAAATTATGCATGTTTTGAAACCTAAAGAAAGTTAAATAAATTAGGGAAGATAAATGTATTCCGGATAGTGCATTTGATCATGATTTATGTTTACGCATCTTCATTATACTTTTATATCACTCCCCACTTTATACTGTGTATATCGTTTACTGTTTGATTTTATTACACTTGATGAGCATTTGGCTCATCATTGCTAGTTTCTTCCCTCCAGATAAGCACACCCTCATACCCGATAAGGGAAAGTAGAGTTAGGAGCTTGCTAGGCTGGAGATTTTGGATGAAAAGCCTTTTTGGATACAGTTTTGCGAAATCACTTTTGGTGGAGCATTTTGTATCATTTTTGATGGACTTGTACATTGATGTATGCACATGTTGATGATGATGTATACATAGTGTAGTTTCCCCCGCTCTTGATGGATGTATTGCTAATGCAAGTACTTATGAGTTTCTGGGGGCCAAGTGGCATATTGTCTGAGTGAACGTCATACTTGAAGTTATGACGTTGGCGCCACGTATAGTTTGATGATTTTTTATATCCTGTGTTGGAATTTGTGTTGGACGGCCGTTTTACTATCGGAACATTGCCAAATTTAAGTCAGAAAAGTCAATCAGTCACAGTTAGTATTAGAGATAAGATGACTTAGGATTGATTTGAATCTTATGTAGAAACTTAGGATAGTATAGGCTAGATGGAATAAGTAGATGTAGGTATAGGATGGTTAAGCTAGTTGGGTAGTCTTAGTTGTCCTTGTTACTCTACTTAGACCACTAGCTATGTTTAATTGTATAAAATTGTTATAATTTAGTTAATACCCGACCTGTAATCTGACCTATACCATTCTCGTTTTAGAGTAATGATCAATAGTCGAGTATGCCGCCAAGAAGGAGGTCCATGCGTAAAGGTGGCCAGCCTCGCGATTGAGAAGTGAAATATCTGAATTTATTAGGTAGAATGGCCAAAGTCATTGAGATTTTGGGGCAGAGGAATCTTGCTCTAGTGCCTGTTCCTCCTCCGCCTCTAGCTCTTGCAAATCTTGGACCCTCTACATATGACCGATTTGTCAAGGAGAGGGTTCCTGAGTTTTTAGGAGAGCCCAACCTGATTAAAGCGGGTACATGGATTCAGAGGCTGAAGAAGGTATTTACTATCATCCGTTGCCCCGAGGAGGATCGGGTATTGTTTGCCTCTTACTGTTCGAAAGGAGAAGCCAATCATTGCTGGGAGATGTAGAAACGGGCCATGGGAGTGCCGGATCATGAGATCACTTAGCCCATGTTCGAGGACGCGTTTATGGAGAAGTATTTTTTGTCCCCCCTCTGAGTGCAGAAGGAGGAAGAGTTCATCGGCTTGAGGCAAGGCAATAGGACAGTGGTTGAATACGACACAATGTTTATGGAGTTGGCTCAGCATGCACCGTACTTGGTTGAGGATGAGGAGAGGACATCAAGGAAGTTTATGCAAGGCTTGCAAGATGATATCCACAAGCAGTTGGCAACCCTCAAGCTGTCTACCTATGGAGAGGTTTTGGATCGTGCCTTGATCCATGAGAAAGAGCTTGAGAAGGAAGAATATTTTAAGAAGAGGACGCCTAGCAGAGGTGGTGCATGTTCAAGCTCTAGTCCGAGTTCGGGGAGACCGCCAAAGTGGTTGAGGTAAGTGGATCAAGGGAAGAAGATTGGTTCTTCTTCACAGGCTAAGCAAGCTCCCGCTGATCTATGACAGCATTGTGAGCAGCCACACGGAGATAGGGCTTGTTACAAGGCATTGGACATATGTTTTAATTGTAGACAGTCTGGGTAAAAGATCTAGGATTGTCCTTACAAGAAGAAAGCCCTTGCTCCAAAGCCAGCTATTTTAGGAAAGGTGTTTGCAGTTTCTGCCAGTGAAACAATGGCATCTGATATTGTTGTGGAAGGTATTCTTCCTATTTATGGTGCTTCCACTTGTGTGCTTTTTGATTATGGATCATCCCATTCTTTCGTATCGCCTTCGTTTACCTTCCACCTTGTATCTTCTTCTATTATTCTCAATTAATCGTTAGTTATTTCGACACCCATAGGATCTTCGGTTGTAACTGATGTTT
>JAOVVI020002995.1:0-19881 GCA_028571085.2 Nepenthes alata | reverse complement strand
TTATTAAAATAGTTTAAAACAAAAAACATAATATAAAACAAATCTTTTAAAAAAAACAAATTAGGAAAAAGGGGCCGCTCAAAAATAAATTATATATAAAAAAATAAAAATCACATATGAATTTATTTATAATTAAATTAAAACATAAAATTAATTCATCTATCAATATAACTCACTTATCTACACAAAACTAGTCAATTTTTTTTTCTCATTTTATAAAAAAATAACAACATAATTATTATAAATTTATTCAATAGTTCATTCAAGCTTTTCCTAACGGCTACAGGGTAGAGAGAGAGACACACACACACGAGACTGACAGGTAAGAAGAGTAGGCAAATTTGCAGGGCTTTCTGCCAAGGAAAGGCAGGTTTGCCAAAGCTGACCTTCTCCTCCATCGTTAAGTCAGCCACTTCATTACAAAAATAAAGCAAACTTGCATTTCCTCAGCTACCCGACTTGGCACATCAAGCAGTAGCCAATTATTTTCTACTGATTTCCAACAAATACGTGCTGCCCATTTAGTGATGCTAACAGTTAAAACATTCCATATTCACCAGTTATTTATTTGTCCATTGCAGCAAATGGGCATGCCAGAGGCAATGGAATAGTGGTCGTTGGATCGGCTGAGCGATCCGGCGGTTCAAGATGCACCCTACCGATTTTCTCTTTTTTTGGCCCGGCTAGAAATGTCGTCGTTATGTGTTGGCGACGTAATGCGACCGAACGAAAACATTTCATGTAATTCGTGCTTTACTCGAGCCTAAACTAGTTCGCTTCGGGCTATTTGGTTAAGCGATTCAGTTTTATCGGCCAGTTTCTTTTATTTAAATACGATACGTTGCAATTTTCAAATTTTAGTTTTATAGTCTTGTATGGACTATAGATGTACCAATTTTTAAGTATTAGTGCAAGGTGTTTGATATTTTCAAAATAAATATAAAATTATTTAAAAAGAAATTATTCGAACGGATATATCCCTTTAAAAGCATTACAAATGTATGACTATTCAATAATAATGCCAAAAGATTGACGAACTATTTTACCATATTGATGGGTATCAATACCCATAACTACTTATGGATAAGTTTCTATGATAACCTCAACGGTTCAAAAGAAACGGATCATAACTAATTAAAGAAGTTACATAACCAACTTGAGAAGTTTTGCCTTATCCTGAGTGATGAGGTCAAAAAACCTTCAGAGAAATAGAGCATCCTATATAAAGAGGAGGATAGAAGAAGACGAGGAGACTCTCTCTCACTCACTCTCTCTCTCTCTCTCGAGATCTCTCTGAAAAATTACAATCAAAAGACAACTTTCCTTTTTACTCTCAAAAAGGCCATGACTGACTTGAGCGTCGGAGTGCCTTTGAGGATTTAGCCCCATTGGCCTTCTGACCATCTTGTCTACTTTTGTGTTACGCAGGTCTTGAGTTGAAAAGACAGAACTACAAAAATCATAGACATTCAATTCCGGATCAAAGTCAACGTCGCAATCTCTATCTAAAATCCGGACCAGATCAGCTTCATTATTTCTGCCTAAATTCTGGACCAGATACGCAACACATATAATGATTTATTTTTATGTAAATAAAAATATACTAAAAGATATAAGAAATAAAAACATATAAATATCCAACTATTTTTATTAATTGTTTACTATAAAAAAATAATTATTAAGACTTAGATATAATCAATAATTATATAGAAAATGTAGAATACTTAATAACTAATGGCCAGTAGTAAGCTTCACCAATTGAAATTGAACATTGCATGTTGGACTTGAATTTTTATTTTTTAGTTTGGATCATATGTTACTATTTAAAATTTATGAATGGATTGATTATATATTATAACATATAAATAGGAACAAATATCATTTTTAACTCGTAGATATTAGGTTGCAACATTTGCTTATACATTAATATGTTAAGATATATCTAAATATAATTTTTTAATCATTTATAATAATTCTTATTCATATAAAAAAAAGACTTTATAAAAATAATCAAATTTTTATAATTTATAAAATAAATGGCTTGACTTAAACTTACTTGTGTTTTTCATCAAATTCTTATACAAAAATGACATGCAAGGTCAAATTTTCAAGGATTTTAGAAATTCCTTACAATATACATGAATTAAGGTATAAGTCTTTAAAATTTTATGATATATGAACAATTTTAACTGTTGGAGTTCAACACCCGCATACACCCGATTTAGTGTAGCGGAATAAACGCAAATCTCTCATCAACCATCAGTTACCGAATTTGTGAGTATAAGAAATAAATAATAATTAATGATTTTTAATGTGAAATTTTTTTTTCAATTAAGAAAAAAATTATGAGATAAATTTTAAATAAATCTACTATAAATAGTGTCAGTTATAAGACCACTTCTAAAATTTTATTACTCCGAACCCGAGTAAAGAAGTATTGAATACAACCTCCTCTCAACACACCCAACAACCCACAAAAGAAATATAACGAGAAAAAGAGTAACCAAACGAAAATATATTTTTATAAATCGCCTCTAAAATGACGTACCCGACTTTGATGAAGAATGAAACTCAAATCGGATCTCAATGGGACTATAAACCTCTTCCTATTCTCTCATTTCTCACTATACGACACCCCTTATGGAGAAAAATCTTAAAATTCTTGAAACTAAACCCTAAAATCGTGTTCATGTGATTTTTTAAACCCCAAGCCCACTTAAGCGCCTGTCGAACACCAAGCCTCCAAAATTTGTACTCGAGCGCCGATCGAACACGGATCAAATACGCATATTCTAAAATTTCTACATCTTCACTGCTCGAGCGTGCTTTGAGCGCTTAACTAGACCCTTGCCTCATGGCTGCTCGTCGCGTGTGTTTAGCATGCATAAATACTCCAATCCTTGTACGAACTCCGAGCGATTCTCCGATAACTTTTCATTTGTTGGGATACACATAATGGAGTAATAAAAAATCTAACATTAATAAGTATACAAGACAAACTCAAGATAGGTACAGAAAATATTGCATGCATGTGAATTCAAAATAAAAATAAGAACTTTCAAAAATTTTACAACAATTGAAAAAAAAGTTTAGATATATTTAACTTAAGTTAATTTCTTAAGATCTAGTTCAAATCATTTCAAATCCTCTTCATCATTTCTCTCTTTTTCCCTTACTCTCTCTTCTCTTTGGAATCTCAAAAAATAAGCTAGAAATGATTGGAAATTCTTAAATAATAGATTAATATACATACATCAATCATACGTATATTATGCATAAATGTTGAAACTAGTCAGCACATATACGCCCACGAGGCATGAATCATATGCTAAGCTAAAAAAATAAACATGCATAAGTATTATTTATGCATGTATTAAGCATAATCTTTTTTACACACTTACAATTTATTTATAGTTTTTTATTTATATCTGGAGCCCTCTGAAATTTTCAAAATATTGGAATAATTAAAATATACCATACACATAAAAAGAGTGGTACATGGATTATATGGTTGTGGGATGTATAGAATGCTCAAGTTAGATATACATGGACTTTTCTTCCTCTTTATTACTCTCTATAATACTTTCCATGAGACTATATTATGTGTATTTTTTAAAATAATAAACACCACACAAATATTATTTTATTATTTTTTTCCTCTTTGCATTCTCACAAGCACATTAGCAAATTGATAGATTATGTCGCAAACTTCTGTCATGAATTCAGATTTGATTATTTGATAAAATTTTTGCATTGTCCTAAGTACATTTCAATAACTCTTACCTATGATATCATTTGATTTACCAACTTATTATCTCTATTGTTAGTGAAACTTCCGATATCTTATTTTCTTTCATAAATGAATGCCAAACGTACTCATTTTCAATGCCTCTAATATCATTTTATTTTTTAAAATTTTTAAATAATTCATTAACCATATATTATTATCTTTTCCGATGCATTTATAAGTATTCACTGGAATGTCTTATGACTAATTGAGTTATTCTTCTTTGTCAACTTTCAATGATTATAATTCCTAGGACCGGCCTTGGCCCCGATGCTAGGGTATCTTCAATCATTCAGGGAAACTCCTCGAGATGGCTTTTGGTGGCCCAAAAGCCATGGGAGGTCTCATCTCCTCCTAGCTTACTTACATTCTAAAGCCGGATGATAATAATTCTACTATTTGGTCCTTGAAGCCCAATGAAAAATTTTCTATGTGCACTACTCGGCACATATTTTAGTCATTTTATAGCAGCGTTCATTGGCGATAGTCTATTAGTTGGTAGGATAGTAAAATTAGAAGGCACCCTCCTTCTCTTTTGGGGGAAGGGTTACCATCATTGTTATGCGTTTGTTTTCTAATTTGCCGTAGAAAGGAAAGTATTTTCTTTTCTTTAATGAATCTTCGCTTTGTATTTTTTACATACTCCCCTATGTTCTTTCCTTGCCATTTTTTTCACCAAGTTTGGAAAACTATTTGTGATAGAATTATCTGCTCTTGGTTGAATGGACTGGGTATTCTAACTGCTAGTTGTGCTGCCGACGTTTGGCAGGGCTATCAGTTCACAAATGTTACCCCTCGTGTTACCATTGCATTTTCTATTTTATCTATACAAAAGGATCGTAAGAATGCTGTCTTTGGACAAGTAAATGTTCTAATGATACTATTTTTTTTTTTTTCATGGGGTTTGATTTACCATTGAAATTTCATATTCTTTTGTTTCTTTTTGGCCTTTTGATGCGGTATAAATTGATGATAATCAATTTTCCATTCAATATTTCCTTCGTATTCCATCCCAAGAGGACAAATACAAACTACAATTTAAAAACTTAAGTTTCAACTAATGAAATTTCTTGTAATTATGTCTTTGTGACATTTATTATGGTGTAAAACAAATACATAATTTTTCATTTAATACCTTCCAAAAATAAATTTCATTTATCAGAAATATACTTTCCAAAGCAATTTATCCCACTAAATGCCAAAAGTACATTTGAGAAAAAAATAAAAAAAAATATGGGGCGGGACACAATTTTTCGTGCAATTTTAGTTTTTTTACGAGATAGTAAACTAACATACATCCAATTCAACGAGTTTAAATTAATATTTCTAAAGTTTAAATAAAAAATTACTTTTTCGGCTCATAATGTTAAGGTCATTTAGCTAATTATGTACACGTTTGACCGATCTTTTTTAAGTATTTTAAGACCAAAAACTTTAGAAGTTCTTTCAAAAAATTAGAAAAAAAATATAGTAAGATAACTTATAAAACCTAAAATTAGATCAAGCTCACTCTAAATACTTCTGGTCACATAGCAAAATGCTGTAAGCCCTCTAGTAAACTGGTTTTTTAGAGGTCATTTTGGTCTTTTAACGCATGCAATACGACCGGAGTGGTGGATAAAACTAAACTTACTGCTAATTTTCCCAAATAAAAATACAAGAAAATGACATTAATAACCCCCCTCCCCACATAAAAGGGTAGAGGGCACTCGGCAAACTGCTTTATTAGGTCACCCACTTATTTCCAACTCCAATTTAAAGTCTTCACCAATAAGGAGCTTGAGGCCTGAAATTTCCACCACCATGAACGGCCCATCAGAGCCGTAGCTTATCATTGTCCCAAACGCCCCAGCCTTTCTACTTGCATTCATACTCCCTATCTTATGATCCTTCACCTCCTTCCCCTTCTCCAAGCCCAAAATGGTAATTTTACCTATAATCCACTTTTGGCTAAGGGCGTAGCCTCGGTTTAGGACTTGTGACCCAATAAGTAGTACCCTATCAGTCTGCGCAAATTCACCATAAAATTTAACCAAGCTCCATTTCCCTCCACTGCCAGCCATCTCTACTTGGACACCATCATCCAAGAAAACTTGCCCGGTGCTGTTTCTGCCATCACTGCTAACAACAGCCACGACCTCGAATGGCGTCCTTCGAGCAGCTAGAGTGGTCATGGCTTCTCCCTGCAGGGCCAAGATATTACCTTCCTGAAGGTGAAGGTAGGGGCGATCTATGGGAGCGTCAAGAGTCACGTTGCCACTCGTGGATACAGGATTACTGGTGTAGTTGAAGAGATCAAACCAATTCCCTTCGGGGAAGTATGCAGTTACCGACTCTGCCCCTGGTTCGAGAATAGGAGACACCATCACACCTCTGCCGATAAGGAATTGCTTGTCGATTCTGTACGTGTTGATGTCTTCTGGAAAGGAAAAGAAGAGAGGGCGTGCAATTGGGACCCCCGTCACGTGTGCCTCGTACATCAATGTATACAAGTAGGGGAGAAGACGATAGCGGAGTCCCAGTACTTTCCGGGACGACGCAGCAACTGATTCCCATAGGTAGAGTTCATGAGGAAGAGTGTCCTTGGATGCATGGTTTCTTGAGAAAGGATAAAATGCCCCTAGCTGCACACATTTAACAGACAACTTGATTATTACCGCTTCCTTGAGCTTAGCATTTTCTAATTAGCTGCTATGTCTGAAATAGGCTATTGAAACTGGTTAAGACATATTTAGTTATGTTCAGTAAGTTGATGCTTCTAAAACTGTTGAAAAAGATCCGAGATGTTTGATGTCATCTTCAATTCATCATGGATTTTATTAAAGAATCTGAATCAACATCATTCTTCAACACTTTGTAAGGGTCTTCATTTCTAGTTTCGATGTTCTTTTAATGGGTATAAAGAGATTTATTTGGAAAGATAATGCAGAAATCGAGCAAGTTGAAGTTAACTCATTGCCTTAGAAGAACCGACACTTCTTCCAAGTTAGTGTATTTGTGTCCGACATGGTTGGGCACCGACACTTTCCAACACATGCCAAAATATTTTGCCACTTTTTATTTTGATTCTGACATGCTTAGAGTATGTCAAGCTATCATGCAATTTTCTAAAAAAGGGGATTTTTGATATAAGCTAAAAAGAATTAGAGTTATTTGGTATTTTAAAAATAACTAACAACCAAAACCCCCATTGTTTTTCTTTCTTTTTTTGATTATGTGAGTTATGGTTTTTTTTATTGTATAATTCATTTATATTAGCTCGCTTATCTACTAGTTTTCCCTATAATTCTTTTTAGATGATAAAATAAGAAATATATATTTTTATTGATAATTTGGTAAAAAGAAATATTGTTGATAAATTATATTATCATATCTATGAATAAATAATGAATTTTTTTTGTTAATATATTCCCAATTTCTTTATTTTTACAAAATAACTTGCCGGTGCCATATCCTGCACCAATATACATGCTCCTTAGCTCATTGCAAACAAGCTACTTAAATGCGATTAATGCTGGGAAAAAAAGCAATAGTAGACAAGATGCGTATCATGGAGCACCAACGGACCCAATTAATCTGAAATCAAGTAGTATATTTACCAATATTTTGATAAATATGAGCATTACTAACCTGGATCCAACGACGACAAAGTTCTTCAGTAGTGTTTCCACTAAAACCACAAATATCTGCTCCAACCATTGGAATTCCAAAAAGCCCAAAACTTAGAATACTAGGAATGGAGTACCCCAAATCACCCCATGTTGCAGCATTATCTCCCGTCCAATGTGCAGTGTACTTTCCGGACCCCACAAAAGTCGATCGAGAAAGCACAAAAGGCCTTTCCCCGGTCGCGTTGATCAATGCGGCATTTGTAGCTTTAGCTTCTGTATATCCATAAAGATTGTGCGCATTATACTCGATAATGTCACTGAAGTGTACAGCCGTTGCTGGTACTGTCATATTATTAATGGGTCGTTGATCACCACTGTTGTTGATCTTGTAAGGAGGGTTGTCAAGGGTAGAATATGGAGTGGGTGGCGAAGTAATGAAGTTAGATATCTCATTCATGTCGATCCAAAGGCCATCAACAGGAAGAAGATCTCTAAATCTTCTGATCTCATCACTCCAAAAGGTTGAGGCAGCTGGTCTTAGAAAATCAGGGAAGTAAACTTCCCCAGGCCAAACTACACCCAAGTAGGCAGCACCATCGCGTTTGATAAAGACATCAGCTTGCATCCCTCTGATAAAAGTTCCATATGTTTCATTTACATTGATACCTGTGAGGAACAACCGATAAAATACACAAGAATTTTTCAAATATGCCCAAATAAATTTCGTGAAAAAATACAACATGAATTCTTCTTCCATGATTCGGTCAAGATTTGCCAATGGTACAACTGCATCCCGACACAAGAAACTTTGGAATTAACAAATTGCAGCAACGCTAGCGATAGTGGCTCACTCTTGTCACTGATGCTCAAGACACCCTTGTGATTTGGTCACGTATATAGTCAAAGATAAGATCCACAGATAACAAGTGCTACATACAGAGCTGCTATGTTGGCAATTTTTTTCATCAACAAATTGACACCGGCACAACTCACAATACAAACATAATGGAGAGAATGATAATAAATAAACAAATAATTAAATGGTCAAATAATCATAACAAAATATAACAATATGCCGTCAACATGCAGAAAATAGAAAATATGCAACTTCTACATTTTCTAGGTAAAATAAATGAATATGCCAATAAAACCTTCAAACTCATGTTAAAAAACAATGGCAAAAACAATGTAAGAAAATTTCTTTTTTTGGGGTAAGTGATGTAAGAAAAATACAACATAGTCTGCCTTATACAATCAAATGGGAGAATTTTATAAACCGGAAATTTTACAACTCTACGTGTTTTCCCTCTCAATCTTCACGGACCTTTCTCACTTTTTTTTTTTCAGACTCACTACACCACCACTCGCTGCCTGGCTATTTTGTTTGCATTGGCCATCTGCACATTTATCTAACTGCTTGGGCCACCATATATAGAGATTGAAGGAGCCTGTTGATATCCAGCAGATGCTGAAGAGGAGGAGATTGCTGGGATTCTGAGGATGAAGGGTTGGAGAAGCTGAAAGACTAGGAAAGGAAAAAGTTGTGGACTCTTCAATTCTCTACCTCCATTCCTGAAAACTAACACCACTAGTTGGTGCCCATTTCTCACAAGTCACCACCTTCGTCAGCGTGTCTACTGGATTCTCATCAGTATGCTTTAACAATTGTTACTCCATTATTCGCGTATTCAGTGATAGTGAATTCCAATATGCTTTGTGCAGGAATGCAACACTGAATTCTTGCCCAAGTCAAGAGCACTCTGATGATCACAATGCACATTGTACTCCTTTTGTTTGATTCCTAGCTCCTGGAGAAAATGTTTGATCCAGACATTTCCTTGAAGCTTCCATTGCAATGATGTATTTAGCTTCTATTGTAGAAAAAAAGACACTTATGCAATTTGGACTACCATGACATAGCTCCCCTCAAAAGTAAACAAATATCCTGATGTAGACTTCCTTCTATTAAGATCCACTACCATATCAGCATCTGAAAATCCTTCCAGGACTGATTCAACTCCCCATAACAAAGTCATGACTTTGACATACTCTTAATGTACCTGATAATCCACTTCACAGATTTCCAATGTGCTTTCCACAGATTGGAAAGGAGTTTGCTCACAGCATCTACAGCATAAACAATGTCATGTCTTGTACCCACCATTGCATGCATCAAGTTGCTGATTGCTGAAGAATAGCAAATGACTACCATTTCTTCCATCTCCTTTTTTCAAGAGTGACAGGAGCTTTTACTTAGCTTGAAGTAACTAATCAGTGGAGTATTGATTGGCTAGATATTTCTCAATGTTAAAGCTTTTGATCACATGTCCAACATAACCATAACTTGCGATTCTTTGTACCTCAAATGATCTCATGCCTAGAATCTGCAAAGTTGGGCCTAAGTCTTTCATATCAAAGAACTTGGTCACTCCTTCAATTTGTTAATCTTGATTTCATCTTGATCACTGATTAACAAATCGTCAATATAATCATAACTCATAAACTGATCCATTGTGGTCCTCTTATGATTATGACTCATCATGAATGACTTAAACTTCTTGTATCATTGCCTCTGTGCTTCCTTGAGGTTGTAGAAACTTCTCTTCAATTTGCAGGCTAAGTGCTCTTTCCTTGGAACTTAAAACCCTTCTGGTTGCTCCATATAAATCCCTTCGTTCACATTTCCAAGAAAAAAAGAAGGCTTTACATCCATTTGTTCAAGCTCCAAATCAAAGCTAGCTACTAATCCGAGAATGACTCAAATTTGAGGTCATCTTTACAAACTATGGAAAAATCTCATCAAAGTCAATTCATTTCTTTAGTTGGAATACTTTGACAACTAACAAAAACTTATGCTGCATTAGCATAAGCTTTATTCTTCATAACTTTCTTTCCTCAGAGGAAGTTGACCAGATCATAAGTTTGATTCTTATGCAAATAACTTACCCTATCTTGCATAGCCACTATCCATTTGTTTTTATGTAATATCCCGGATTCGGGTTCGTGACATTTTATCCATGCAATTCTAAGCTTCATTTAAATTTTCCGGCTCCTCCTCATCCATAAGCAGAATATAATTGGACTAAGGATATCTCCTCAACTGTATCAACATGTGAGCTCTCTTTAATATTGGTTGTTGAGATGTGTCATCTGATCGTTGTCCTACAGCTTCTAGTAAAGGGGGTTGCAACTCCCTTATTCAACAATCTATTCTGTTTCTAATTCTAGTTTGAGAATGTTATCTATACTTCGTCATGATTTGTCTGCAGGGTTTGTAATGACATATGGCGCAATGGAATGTGAATCATTGGACTTCGTGGGCTTTTCAAAGTCGTCATAAGTCCAGTTCTCAACAAACACATCCCTACTTTAGAAAATCTTCTTTCCTGGTGAGTCCCATAGCTTGTATCCAAATTCATTGTCACCTTACCTGATGAAGACTACAAAGAAGCTAACGTTTAGAGAGGATCATGGGGCTAGACCCATGGTGGACTTGATGTTCGCCTTCTGCTTCAAATCTTTGGATACATGTGCAAAAGCCTTGTATCCAGACACATAAGAATATGAGACTTTCCTTTTAGGTCACAACTTCTTTTAAACTTTGAACTCCAATAGCATAGAAGGTGATTGGCTGATAAGATAGCAAATGGCATGTACGGCTTCTCCCCCATAATGGCTTAGGTAGCTTTGTCATACTAAGCATACATCTGACTTTCTCAACAATGGTCTAATTCTTTTTTTCAACACCACCACTGTGTTGTGGAGTACGTGGGACTGTCTTCTCATGGTCAATATCATGCTCAGGGAAGCAAGTGTTGAACTCCCTAGATGGTAGTTGCCGCCATTATTGATCTAGATACTACCAAGGCATGGAAAGTTCCAAAGCATTCTAGAACTTGGTCTTTAGTTCTCATAATGTATACCTTACCTTCTTGGAAGCATTATTAATAAAAGTCATGAAGTACCGTTTCTCACCTAGCAATTCATCATCAATGGGACCACATACATCAGAGAATACCAAACTTAATAACTTTGATCTTCTCTTTGTTGAAGAATTGAACGAGACTCGTTGCTTTCCAAATGTCCACAAGGGTCTAAGGCAATACCCTTGTCAATGGTGATCAAAGCCTTTTCTGACCAGGGTAAACTCTTTCTCTCACATGTGGCTGAATCTCGTGTCACAGATTTGGTGATGCGCTTATCTTCAACTATATTAAGGTTAACACACCTTCACATAGGCTTTGTATAAAGTGTAACACATGTGCCCACAAGCAATAATCATAACTCCTTTGGCAAGTTTCCAAGTACCATTGCCAATATAGTTATCATAATTCTGTTGGTCACATGTCTGACATCCTTCAGTACCAGGATGCATCCAACAATTGTGCTGATCTGCACAACTTCAATACCCAAAATATTAGAGAAACTAGAATTTCACATTTTTAACATACCAAAGTCTTCATCTTTGACGTAAAGTACTCCTTCTGAGAAGTGGCATGATAAGGAGCTATTGTGTCCATCACCCATTAGGCATCTTGGCTTGAAACATAAAGGCATGTTGTTTTGTCAACAGATACAGCTGAAATACTTTTGAAAAGGTGACTAGGGTCTCACCTCCTCTTGCTTCGATTGGTCACTTACTGTCCTCACTCTCTTTGCAACTTCTGGCAATTCTTCTTCATATGGCCTTCAATGCCAAAAGTAACAACACTTGATCATATGTCATTGTTGACTCCAACCATCATTGGATTTGCCACGATGTCTTGTATCCCTCCTCTACCATGTCTTCCATTTCTACTTTTGCCTTTGCCACTTACTTCAGGATATTTTACTATTTTGTTTTCTGTAATGAGAGCATGAGACTGAACCAACCTCATTCCATCTGACCTCCTCATTGAATAAAGCATCATTCACCATTGCCATAGTGAGTACACCTTTAGCTGCAGAGTCATTGATAGAGAACCTGTAGAGTCTCCCAACTATCCCACAAAGAACTAAGAAGTAGAAGGGCCTGCACTGTCTTCGAGTGTCAAGTCAATGGATGAGAGCTGGTTTACCAGGTTCTCAAACTCGTTGGTATCCTCAGCTACTGAAATTTCCTTCTTCAATTTGAGATTTACCAAATTCTACATTAGGAGATCTATATTCCAGGCAGTTTTGGTTTGGCGCATGCCCTCCAACTTTTTCCATAGGGGATAGGAAACAACTCTTGTGTAATGTCGTGGAACACACTATGGTCGATCCATTGTTTGACATTACCAATAGTCTTCTTCTTCATCTTAATCTATTCATCCTCTTCCATTGTGTCCAGCTTAACGCCTTACAATCAAACGGCTTAGACAAATCCTAACAATTTAAGAGATCTCCCATCCATGGTCTCCAAATTGTCCAACTTGAGGCCGTCAACCTGATCATAGCTCCCGAAGTTGGATCCTCCACTGAAAAAACTTGTTTTATGCACAACTAGGTTAAAAATAGAATTTTTGGTGCTGGATTTGGCAAGATAGAGTGCACTATTGTATCCAGAATTATCCAATTATCTGGTTATTGGCCCAACTCGGTTGAAAAACGAGTTAAAATTGGATTGAATTGGCCTAAAGCTGAATCTATTGAGTTGGCCCTGAGTTGACTCGTTGAGTGGAATAGAGGTGCAGGCTTGAGTCAACTTGGACTATTCTAACAAGTTGACTGGACGACTGGAATAGGGTCATGGCTGAGTTGACTCTGATGTTTCTAATGAGTTGACTCAGGGGGCTAACTCATTGGGCAGGACTGAAACTGACAAAATAAGCTACCTTTGAAAATATCTAACCATTGGCGATGAAATATTCACCAAATTATGTTACCAGCGTGCGGGGCACGTGCTGCATGTGGGGAGCATGAGGGCTGCTCTAGTGGCCCTTTTCATAACATTTTCGCCATTTTGCTCTGTCTCAATGAGAACATCGCCTAGGTAAACTCAACATTTAATTTCGAGAGACTTGAAAAGTTGGCAGAACATCTTTCAATCACCGTAGTTGAAAAAACAATTGTGTCAAACACAACCTGTCACCAATGCCACTTTGTTAAGAAAAAGAAGGCACAAAACAATATAAGAACATAGGATATAGTGTAGTTTGGCTAATTTAGCCTACGACCATGATCAAAGGGGAGAACTCATAAACCGGAAAGTCTTATGACTCTCTGTATTTTCCCTCTCAACCCTCACAAAGCTCTCTCTCTCTCTCTCTCTCTCTCTCAAGCTCACCACACCTTACCTTACTGCTTGGCTATTTGGTTTGCCTTGGGTCTCTGCACATTTCTCTCACCGCTTGTGCCTCCTTATATAGAGATTGAAAGAGCTTGTTGACATGCCTTGGATTCTAAAGATGTAGAGATTGTTGGTTTTCTAGGGAGGTTGAATGGTTAGAGAATCTAAAAGATAAGGTGTGGACTCCTCAAATTTAAGGCATGTTTAGTTGTGGAAAACATAATATGCTTCTTGGAAAAATATTCCAATAAAATAGCAGCAGACTAAAATTTCATGGCCAAATCCAAGTATTTTCCAAACACCCTTGCTGTTGGAAGTTGGAACCGCATTTTTCTTTTTTGTGTAAAAGGAACCAGTGTTTTCCACTTTGGAAGAACAGATAGAAGATTTACAAAACTCATTAGTTGGGCTGGATCCAATTTACTGTTAAAACTGAAAATGTCCAGTCTCACAAATTTCTCTCTCTTATCTGGGTCTTAGTCTCACCCACACACTCCAGGCAGTAATACAGCGGCAAGCAACACCTCTCACCTCAATTATCAGGCATTGCTTCTCTTACTGTTTTCTAAAAACTCCATTTTTTTGTGGGGTTGCCCTCTAATCTTGTCTCTGGTTTGAGCTGCAGTTTTGAGATTTATTTCGCAGATTTGGAAAAGACGATAAAACCATCATTGGCAATTCAGTCTAGTTTTGATGAGACAGCAGCCGGTAGCAGGAGACAATTCTGATGTTTACACTCATAAGACTCAGAAACTTCCAACAAAGGAAAAAAAATCATCTTTATTCTAACTTATACACTTTTTCTAGACCCAAATCTGATTTGAATTAGGGATCCAAGAAGTAATCTGCCTTACCTAAGAAGACATTTTACTTATTTTGTTCACAATCAAAAGCATTCTGATATCTACGTGAATTTGTTTTTCAGTACAAAAGCATGAGGGAAGAGACCTATATTATTCTCCATTTGCATTTCCCTTTCATAATATATGTGATTAACAGTGTGCATCATATATTTGTCCTTATTTCAGGTAGTTTTACTTATTTAGGCAACCTATTCCTAAAGGATGATTGATCATTCTTTTTTATAATGTGATGCTTAAAAAATCAATACACGTCCTTTGACACTTCTTGTTATGTTTTTCGCATAGTATCAACCTTTTCTAAAGTATGTGCATCGATTTTAGTGTCAATTGAAGATTGTTTGGATTAAGTAAATAATATGCAAGGGAAGATGTATGTGAAATACACTCACTTCAATGCATTTTTTCTGGAATAGGAAATCATTTTCCAAATCAAATGACAATGTTTTCCAGAAAAAAAAAACTGTGGAAATGGAAAACAGAAAGATCTAAAGAAACAGGAAAACAGAACTACTTTCCCAACAACATAGGCCTTTCAAGTATTGAACCAAATAAAAGAGAACTACATTGAGTAGGCTATATTTGTCATGGTGGAAGTGAAAGAACATAATCATAGCAACAAACCCCACAGCCAAAAGCACATTGGAGATCTAATCACATTTCATATTGGATAAGGAAAGCAAAATTCTGTATTTCGAAAATATAAGGTAATATCATGTATCCCTAAATAATGTGAAGAGTATGAAGAGAATGTAAGAATAAAATTCAGATATTTTGGTGTTATTCCAACATACCAGGGTCCAAAATAACAACATATCTCTGATCATTTTTGTGAAGCTTTCCAACAAATTGTTTCATCTTGTCCAAAGGAAAGTTGACAGGATCAAGAGTGAAATCTTTATATCCATCCATGTAGTCAATGTCTGTCCACATTACATCTAGAGGGATTCTGGCTTTCGCATACCCGGCAACTACAGCCTCCAGTTGATGAAAGTTATGGTAACCATACCGACATTGATGAAACCCTTAAAGCAAAAAGGATGATATAAGCCCTCCATCAGCGTAGAGATTCCATAAGATGAGATGCAGGAACAATAAATGAGCAACTCTAACACATAACCCAAACCCTAGGACTGGAAAGCTACTAGGGCACAAAAGTCAATAATTGACAATCAATGATTACAGAAGCTGACATTCTGATAAATGCCAAATCAAATGTGATCCCAACACACAGACAAAGAAAGTGGAAAGAATTTAGGTTTCAAATCTGTTTCTATCCTACACACAAAGAATAGCTGTTTTGCTACCAAATGGTGTTAATTTGTTCAATTTTTATAAAAGTCCCTTTCATTATTAGGATGATAACTAATAGGTTCAGTGACAGAGGAGTGTCCTATACTTGCACAAGCCGAGAAAATATAAGCCCAAATTGGGTGAATGCCCATGAAGGTATGATTCAAATGGGCTATCAGTGCATAACATTCACAAATTCAGGGTATGTCCCAAGTTGGACAAATAATATGATCTTAAATGTGTAATATCTCAGAACTCAGCATTGATGACTTGCTAGTTACTACACAAAGCTAAAGAGTGAAAAAATACAGGAAACAAAAACCAAGAACAAAATTTTGAGCCGTCATGTATAAGTGGTAAGGTAATGTTCTAAATGAAATGGATGAGGATTCCCTAGGTGAACTTTAGCCAACTGTTCCATTGCTATTGTGGGCCAGCTCAGAATCGGGAAGAAAACTGCTTCACTTGTAGCTGATAACTGATAATGAAGTCAAATCCAATGTTTCCGAATAAAACAAATGACCAATTAATAAAGATCTATTCTAGCACAGAAGCTAGTAGAAGAAGGGGCAGCTTAAGTATTTGAGCAGAGAACAATGAAAACTCAGCAGCTGAATCTGCTGATTCCATTACTTTCGTTGATCTGAGGCAGTAAAAAAGTCGACTTATGCCCCTATTTGAGCTTTGTGTGCACAAGAATAGAAAGGAAGCCCAGATTAACAGAGATTTAAATAGAACTTAAACCTCTGAACCTATCAAACAGTACCATTGGCAGAGTGATAGTGACTGAGTTGAAGGTCTGATTCAGAATCTGCAAGCTGAATTTGAGCATGTTAATGAGATCTGATGGAATTTATCATTCTGCTGGTGGATCCCAAGCTTGAAGATTTATAATTGTTCTGTGTTTGGAGAAGGTCCAGAGTCAAGGGAGTGTTTAGGATTAGCAAATCAGAAAAACTGTGCTAATGATTAGGCAGTTAATGTTGTGGATGTTGTTGATGTACTAAAGGTCATTTTGGATGGACAAGTGTCTAACTCTTATGAGATTCAGGAGAAATTAACATAAGTAGTGTTATGGGAGACAATAGGATTCAGCAAGTTGTAGGGTTTATCTCTGTAGGCAATGAAAACCAGACAATGAAGCTCTTGTGTATGTTGAGGCCCGGTGGTTGGAGAAGTTTAAGGCATCAAACTGTAAGGTTTCAGACGGAGAACTAAAAAGGCTCAAATGGAACGTTTATTATAATTAGAAATTTGTTTTCACTCTGTCAATTTTTTTTCTTTTCCTTGTATCTTGTTCTAAGTTTTTTATTTGCTTTGTTTGCTCGGTTTTTTGGGGCAATAGATGTGGGCAGGATATTGTGTCCTGGTAGTAGTTCTGTGAGTAGTTGGTGGGCATGGCTGAGATTCTGTATTTGTGTAACACCCCTCGGTATCAAATTTGAATATTCTTTATCTTTTACTGATTGCAAAACAAGAAAATTTTGAACGTTTTTATTTGGTGGTATGCACATTTCAAGAAACACAGGGATTCCATTTCGAAAGATATCGGAGTACAGCAATGAAAGCTGCTTCAAGATAGAAACCAGATGATAATGTAGTGCAGGAGAAAGCAGATCTGGGTAACAATTCTTATTCTGCATCCACTACTTAATCATAGTTAGACAGAGAGGAATGCTAGAACTTTCCACATAGACACAGTGTATACACTTCATATCAGAATAGAGTTGTCTGGGTGGTAGAATCATGGAAACACTTGGTTTTCTTTCCATATTTCACACCTTAGCTCTAGAGGCATACTATCAGAAAAGCTTCATTTTTTTTGTTTTTGAGGGAGGGGGAGGGGCAGGGGTGCGCTGAAACCATCAAATTTGAAGTATTAGAGTAATTGTTGAGATGGGTCACTTCTCATGTGAGGCCCATGATTCGTTGTATGATGTTCGATTGATGGATTGCTCACGCAAAATGGGAATAGAGAAGTTCACATGATGTTTGCGACACTTTTGGCTTGAATGAAAAGTTTGCAGAGAGTTCTACGAGATGTTCACATATGCTTCTGTGGGAGAAATCCTGCCAGAGAAATTCACAGGAGATTCGCGTGAGGAATGCTTGTGTGTGACACCAATTTTTGTATAAAATGAAATCCAGTTTTGCAGATTTTGCATGACAACTGTCATGGGTTTATGTTATTTACAAACACAAAGTGGTGCAAGGGATAGAAAAGAAAGAGGAAGAGGGAGTTTTTGCCACTCGTTCGGGCATCACTTTGTGTTCCGTTCTTTTTCAATTTACTGTATGTTGTCCTAGACATTGGGTAGAACATATTTATCGCTTGTTTTTCTCATCAACTCTTCTTTCTATCTTAAATTTATACAATTGTAGTGTGTTGTATAAGCAAGGTGTTTGAGGGATTATTTGTAACTAAACTGAATGCAAATTCCTGTAGTATTCCCCCACTTGAGAGGGATCCATGTGAAAAACATACCAAGAATGGAAAAAGGTCTAATCAGACCTAGGTCAAGTTTTAGAAGGTAGGAACTTCTACTTTTCCCACCTATCGCTCTAGTTTTAAGCAGCGGTCCGTAAGTTGAGACGAAAGATATGAAATTTCATACAGTGAGATTTGAAATTTACTAATGCTACCGCAGTTGAGCTTGAATGTGGAAAAAACTTGGAGTCTTGTGTTCATCTTTGTCTGTATGGATTGTATACTTATATTGCTTTCCCATATATTTGAACAACGAGAAAGAAGTGAATTAGTGTTTCCATTCCCAACAGTAATACTAGATGCATATATATTATGTTGGGTCTTATATATAAATAACTGATGCACACCCCACCCATATTGAGCGGCACTACGATACAGTACGGCGTGTGATGCCCATATGACGCAGCGCCGCAGCCGTCGGATGAAAATCTGATGCCCCTCATTTTTCCTTATATTTAAAAAAACATTTTCTTTTCTTTTTTAAAGAACAAGAATCGAGGGGGGTTGAATTTTCATTCGACGGCAACGACGCACGTTGTATGAGCGTCAAACAGGGCGCGCGTCACAACGCCCCTGAGATCCACCCCACCCTACCTTCAACCAACAACCATTTCGGACTTGGGTACAAAACATTCCCCATCCCCATCCCCATCCCCATCCCCATCCCATCGGTACAATCTCCCCACTAGCCTTCACCTTTGCCTCATTTTAATCTTATTCTACATCTTTTTTAAAAAAACAAAAAAGAGAATCACTTTAACATAGCACATACGCAAATTGCAATTTTTATATTTATCATCACTTTCATCTTTCATAAAGCTCTAACTAATAACAAAACATTTTGAATCCACACATTCATGTGTGTGTGTGTGCATATATATATATATATATGTTGGGTTTCGGGTCAATCCCTTATGAGTCTTACAGTCAATGGATGGGCCATTTGGAGGGTCACATGATATTTGCATGAGGCTCGCCCTAGCAACACTGTTCACAAAAGTTGTGTGATAACAACCTTGAATGAAAGTTATTTCTAACAAACTGGAAACAGTTGCACTTCATAGGTGAATAGGTGAATGATGGGCACCCGTGCGCATTTGGTATAGAATGAGCGTGCCTAATACTTACTCGATGGGCGCATGTGCACCACGTGAAGAATAAAAATCCAACGCGATTTTTAGAGCAACGATAAGAGATCATTTTCAACACAAAAGTGTCACACAGAGAGAAAAGAGAAAGAAGGAAAATTTTTGGCATCTTGTTGCAGTTCAATTCGAGTTTCACTCTTCTTCAAGGTCGAGTATATTGCTTAAGTTATGTTTTTAAGACATATTTTCGTTTGGTTGCTTATTTTCTCAATGTATTTTTTTCTTATGAATTGTGAGATATGTTGGGGGTTGTATTTAACTATCATTCACTCATATTGTAGTGAAAGGATATTAGGGGGATTATAATTGTATTTGGATACTTTTATAGCCAATTTCTTCAGAGTTTGCCTCAGATTTTTTCCTCAATTAATAAGGGTTATCATTATTAAACATTGTCATGTAACTTATATACTTGGTTGCATGATTTTGTTCATTCCTCTCTCA
>JAOVVI020002993.1:0-12978 GCA_028571085.2 Nepenthes alata | reverse complement strand
AGCTTAATTCATGATTTGTGTTTCCTTTTCTGTTTTTTGTTTTTTCTTTTAATTTTTATAATTGCATTTTATACGTAATATCCACCTGTTTTCAGCTTCTCCATGGGTAAAAACTGGCCAAAATTTATGGGCACATAATAAAATTATTATAAATTAAAAGCAAAATAAATTTAATACCATCTCTCATCTATTAATATATGTTAACCGACTTATATGAGTAGATGAATAGATAAAATGCTATTTTAGAATTAGTAATTGAAAATGGCTGAATTACAGTGGTCTCGTAGCAATACTCCACTAACAAGTGATAAGATATCAAGAGTCACTAGAATCACCACAGCTAAAAGATCAATCAATCTCAGAGACACTGAAAATTACAATGATCAATGGGATTATAGAATTGAGCCTTCATGGTCTCCAAACATTGACAGCCCTTTCCACATGCTTGGGTATGCTTCACGAAATCCGCAGCATGCAATTTGAACTTCTATTCTCTCCAAATATCAGCAGCTGCAGGTGATTAGGCACCCGGCTCACCTGCAGCCGCAAGAACTAATACTATCTCCCCCCCTTAGTATCACCAAATCCTCAACATTCATCAGCAGGAAAGTAAATCTACCCGAGCTAGGAATGTCAGGTTATCTTTACATCGCGAAGGAGCCGTGCAGCCATGACTCCATATCTTCTAACTTCCCAGCTATTAAGCTCTCCGTTTGGCAACCCAGCAAGCCAAGCACCATCTTCAATGCCCTTGTCGCGACCTGAGTCGTCTGACTCGACTGCTCCTTCATTCTCTCTCTTTGTTGGCTGATGTTTGTTTTTATTAGCCACAAGAAGTTGATCAAGCCCTTGGTTTGTCTCCCTGGTGCTGCCGGCAGGAGCCTTGAGTCCCATCATGAAAAGCTGGATGCTCGGATGCTGGTACGTACTGTCCATCTGCAGGCCAGTCGCTGTTTAGTGCATTTGAACCAATATCTTTCCCAAATCTCTGAATAATAGAGCATGATATACCTTTGATTTTGGAATCAGCTTAACATCAAAACTTCTCTTCCACATTTGAATCATCATTTCATGGACACTAGTAGATCGAATCTCATACCCCAACTGCACAGAAATATAGGGACAAGCTATACATCCATAAAAAATTTCCCAAAATACCCATTAAATGATGGCCTGGTGCTCAACATTTCCCGTACCACAGGTTCCAGAGAGTGTTAGATATATGCAACTTTACCCATACAATGTAGAAAGGGTATTTCAGTACTTTTAGAAACAACTGAAATGAAAATTTTTGGAAATGCATTACCAGTATGGTGGTTCTCGGTCCTGATAAAGCAAATATTGTCTCCAATAACGGTTCTAACAGATGCTCTGCATAAACCTGAAACCCACAGATCATATAAATTTGTCCAACGGGCCGCATGCAGCTGTTTTACTTTAGCATTTTATTACATAAATTAGGATGATTAAGTTACTATAACTTGATAATCCTTCACGTCATGGCACTCACCACATCAGTGCCAATGATGTAGTCGTAAGGTGGATCAACAGCTTGTATGTGATCCTTATTACCCCAATCCAACTCCACTACTTTGACAGAGCCAAAAGAATCTACAAGGAAAATTTGTAGCAGATTTGAGAAATAATACTATGTCTAAAAGCATAGATGAGGGAGCCCATCTCTAGCTCTAACATCAAATATGTCATGTAAAGCAAAGTTTACAGCTATCTGATACTTCTTTTTTGAATCAACCTCAGATACCTTCTCATACTTCACAAGCAAAAAATAACATACAAAAGGGAATTCAACATAGAGAAGTAGAACAATGTCAATGAAATATAGCAAACACCTGAACCAGGATTCATCTGCATAATCCCTGAAGTATTACGCTCAAGGTTTCTTCGTAGCAATGGCAAAACTTCTTTTTGGTCCGAAGAAACTACATCACATCCTAGCATTGCCATGCCTGATAAGAAAAATATCAGTCACAGTATTACATATAACCCTCTTAGTTATTTTTATGAAAAAAGATCTCATATTTATCACAAATATAAAAGTTGGTACAATGTAAAAGACAAAGTAAAACATATATATTTTTTGATGTAAATTGTATGCGGAATCTATTCACTATTTTCTTCAAGTAGAAAAATACATTTTTCTTTTACTTAACATTTTACACATGTTTCAAATTTTATGTTTGTGATAATGTAAACTAGATGTATAAAAGGGTTGTATGATGGTTATAAGCGTTGCAAAGATAGTTGAAAAAATAGGACAATTGGTGCCATGTAACAATGTCACTCCAACTCTTTCACTGTTAGTTAAAACATCAATCCATATCAGGCAACTAAACAAACATATATACTGGAGCATGATGGTATTAGACAGAGTAACATTGAGTAGTAAGAGGTAGAGCTTATTTCAAACAATAAATAGCAAAAGAGACCAAATTCTCATGGATTAAATCCATAACTCATGTCATATCACCTGCACATCACATGAAAAATAAGCTTACCAAATCCAGCAACACCACAACCTGCTCCAAGTTCAATAACTCGCTTTCCTCTGAGTTTAGATTGACAAAATCTTCCCTTTCTGCTGTTCTTTTCCTAAACAGCTCAACCAAACAAAATTCAACCATATATATCAGAAGCAGCATTTTATCATAATCACAAAATGCAGCTGCAGATTGCAGAAGGAAACTAACATAATCATCCAGAAGCAGAACATTTTAGTTTTAGTATAAGCTAGGATAGTCAAACGTACCAGAAATTTTACAAACACCATGGACGAGTCCCAAACTGTAGTTCCTAAATGCTTGGAATTAGGATCCTAGTGCAATTACAGAAAGCTTGTAATATTTGTATATATATATATGAATCATGGTATTTGTTCAACTATTGTTTTCTTCTTGAGGGGATATAGCAAACATAATAGCAGAAAACAGACAATTAGCAAAAAAAATAGAAGGCTAATGAATTCTGTATTCTCATAAACCATTTCATTCTCTGAAACCAATTTGGATTAAAAATAGATCCATTATTTCCTTACAAAAGACATCAAGGTAAAAATTGTAATACTGATTTTAAAATCATATTGTAAATGAGATGAATCCATATGAAAGTTGTTGGCGGCTCAAATCCACGTTCTGCAATCGTGCAGCCTCTCCTAAGGTGGCAGTCAACAGACAAAAGCCATACCCCAAACACTTGGCACAGTCGTGATCATAGCCAGAATATACAACAAACACCCATTGTACAAGAAGATCCAGAATCTCATACAAGAGAAGGAGACAAATGATTTCCAGTGGACAACTAGTTACATTAACTGTGACAATTCATCTCATGAAAATAAGAAAAATTCAATACCTGAGAAAACTGCAGCTGATGACCCAATACTTCAATTGCAATGGTAGATGTGTTTGGTGAATTTAATCTACAGCATTAAATACAAAGCCTGTAAGGACCAACGTTAAGAATAAAACAATCTCACCAGTGTATCTAATCAACAACTAAATTTGACTATCACAATGCCAAAGGGACTTTGGCCTAGCTTGAGTTTTGGGTTTGAAGCCTTTAACTCCAGCATTATCAAGCAAAAAACAAGTATGATTATGACAATTCTACTTTCACATCCAAAAGGTAGTAGTCTTACATGGCACAAAAATTACATACTGATTAAACGAGAGCTCATTTTTTGACTAAAGTACATGCATTTAGTAAAAAGATTCCAGAGTCCATAAAGATCTAATTGAACTGTGTACTGATCTGAACAAAGAGAAAATGTTCAACATATGAGAACCACAAACCACCGAAATTACCTAAATATAAAGATTTTAATTTTTGTTCAAAAAGATTTGACTCTCCAGTTGGATGTCCTATTTTATGGGTTAAAGAATAGGTGGTCATTGCAACACACACGCGCGCGCACACACACACACACAAGAAAAAAAAGAAAAGAAAAGAACCCATTTGCAAGCCCATTGCAATGGAAATCCTGAAGTGGATGAGCTGAAAGCAAACTACCCCAGGCTGCTAATAGTAATTAAATATATGGCAACCTTGTAGGCTGCTAATAGTAATTAAATATATGGAAGAATAAAGAAAAGAAACAAAAACCAAGATTGTGCAGTCAAGGTCAACTTCATTCTCACTTATAGCTAAAGAGTTACCGAGGGATTGCCTTTTCTACTTTCAAAGGATTTTTCTGAAAACATATAAGAAGCAAATACCTGTCAGTCTCCATTTCAGAGCCTTCGCCAGTCTGGAAGCATTCAGCAGTATTTTCACTGCAATCGGCAAAAACAAAAGAGAAACAAAACAAATTCAACAATACGGGAAGGAGAATGCCTGGGTAGAATTGTATGTTTATACTGTTATACACAAGGCAGTAGGACCTAAAATTTCTTTATTCAAGTATAAGTTTCAAAAGAAAGCGCTGTTGGTGGATAAAATTGCCATTACAGAGACCTTGCTCGAAAATAAGGAGTTAAGTAGTAGCAGCTACTCTTCATGTTGTATTGAAGCTATCTCAAGTGAGGTGGGCCTACCTTGCATGCTAACAGGACAAGGAGAGACAGACTGGTCATGACATTATTATTCTTGGAATCTTCCTGCAAATTTAGCCCAACATTCTAGCACTCCATTCTTTCTATATTGGTGATTTCAATGAGACTATGCGGATCAACAGGGTCGGAAGCCAGCCTTAAGTGGTAAGTGCTTGCAGCACCAAATTGCATATTAAGGCATCATTCAGTTCAAGTTTTCACAATTCCCAAGACAGTTTATTTTTGGTTTGGTTCAAAATCCTTCTTCTGGAGAAGTATAATGCAAACAACAAAATTATACCACTAAAAACTTTAGTGCAAGAAATTACGAATGAAGGGGTCGATTTAATATTTCAACTCCGTAAACTAACTTAAGGGAGGTCAGTGAATTAACTTCCTCTACCAAAGGAAGTGAAGCAGTCAAAGGGAGCTCAACCTCCCTTTGATTTTCCCTTAATCTAAACTAAATGAATGAGACAACTAATACTTAATGGGAAGAAAACTTCCTTATTTAACTTATTCCAAGCAAGGCCTAAAGTTCAGCAACTATAGAACTAGGAGTAGAAGCATGACTAATTTTGTCCAACGTCAGCTAGATAGAGCTTAAATGACTCCGAACTAGGATGCTTTTTATTGCTTGGGCATCATTTTGGGTTCTCAATTATGTGACTTCAGATCACCATCCTTTGTTGCTTTCACTCGGATCCCCTTCTGCATTGGTCCAGAATTAGGAGGTATTCATTTGAGGAAATGTGGACCTAAAATGCTGACTGTGACCAGGTAATTCCAGAGGCATGGCAAAGAATTGACCAAACTGTAATGGGAACAGTATTAAAATTAAGGCTAACAGGATGGATCTTCTAATGATGAAACTTTCAGCAACATTGCTCAGGCATTAAGATTTTTATATGATCAGATTAATAACTCTGCATGGTAGTCCAAATAGTCAGCAGGTCAAGAATGAATAACATGCTGCGTAGAAATGGATTAGTGATAATTGGAGAAGGAAGATGTGATGTGGCATCAACCCTCAAAGATAATACCCTTAGAGACGGTGGTTGGAAAGCTGGGAATTCACATCAGAAAGAAGGCATCTTAGAGGAGGAGACATAATGCTGTTCATGGTTTGCTGGTTTGCAAAATGGCAATCTATGCGCTAATATTCAGGGAATTGAGCAGATTGCTGCATCCACTTTAAAGTGGTTTCCAAACAGCTAACCTAATCACAATTCCCACACTTGATGGCTTGCAACTGTTGATGACCAACGCGTACATTCCTAATGGAATGGCCTAGCTTTGCTTATTCCTCTTCCACTAGTTTGGTTTGATTTTTATCTGTGTTCCCTCAAAATGGGCTGAAGCAAAGGTATTCACTGAGATGAATTGACAGCTTGAAGCTATGGCTAATGAAGTAGCAGTAACTAGACAATTTTTATTAGAGGAAATGATTAAGTCATGCTCCAAAATAAAACCACCAAGGTCAACATGGTACGAATTGACCCATTTTCAAAAACATGGATCTCTTGCTGAGAATGGCATTGATTATGCTTGTGCTACTTTGTGAGTAACAATCAATTCCTTGTCAAGATTAATTATAAAAATTATCATCATTTCCAAAATAGCCAACCCCACAAAAATGACCAACTAGCTTTTTCAAAGTATTTAAAAGCATTGAGGAACTTTGGTCAATTTACTCGAACGTTTTTCTCAACCATATATTCTCTCCTAACAATAGTGGGAAGTCAGGGGTTGCTTGGTGGTTGGCTATCTATTTCTCAAGCTAATGACCTAGGTTTGGTTCCCACCAACTTCTCCTTCCCTATCTTACAGGATTAAAAAAAATAAAAACCTCCACCTAATCAGGGTGCCTTTGTTCAATTCTGTCATATTACAAAAACTTTTGTCATTGAGTTTTGAACTCATTAAATTATTCACGAGAGAATGGGGGGAAGCAAGGGTCACTAAATCTTAAATTAGTAGCAAGACAGACGACAAAATTGAGTGGTTGCTTTTGTAGATAATGATGGAGAGGTTGGGTCATTATGAGCATTGCATCTTTCTAATCACGACCTATGTTACAACGACTTACACTTTACTAATGGTGAGTAGAAGGGGTTTCTCAGACATTGACTCCCTCCAGGGAACCCTTTATCTCTTTATATCTTTCTTCTTTGCGCACAGGGATTTGCTTAATCTATCAAAAAGAAGTATGGCATACTCAAAGGCGTTCAGGTGTGCGGTAGATCTACCTTTGTGGATCACTGTTTATTTCTTGCCAAGGCATAATCTAAAGCAGTGAGGGTACATCTGATATATGAATATGAGATGGCTTCTTGGAGATGCAGTAATTAAGCGAAATGTTCTAAAATTAGGAGAACTAATATTGGATGCATGAGCAAAGCCATTTATGGTAGGGAGGTGAGATACAAATGGATATCCTACTAAAGATGGAATATTTCAAATATCGTCAGTTAATAGTCCAGGAAGACAAGATAATCAATAAGGATACTACTCACCAAATCAAAGCAGGTTTCATGAGATGCAGTAGTATTTCAAGAATTTTAAATAATCTAAAAATACTATTCAAACTTATATATGGTGGTTATTAAGTCAACCAAGTTGTAAGAAATGGAACGTAGATGGTAAGTACCAACAATTTAAAAAAAAAAAAAAAAATGGCAGCATAAAGAAGATATTAGCCCGTTAGGATGATTGCATAATCATACAAGAAGGGATGGATTCATAAATAATGATGATATCGTGTGTGAAAAGCCTCGTATGGAAAACAAAATACAAAAGATGCACGTGAAATGGTTTGATCGTATAAAGCAAAAACCATATAGTGCCCAATAAGGAGATGTGAGAAGATAATAAGAGGTTTATTACGAAACAGGTAGAGGAATATCGAAGAAGAGTTTGACGGAGCCCATTAAATAATCATGTATGTTTGGAGCTAACAAAGGAAACAACCTACCACAAAGCTAAATGGCATTGAAAATCTGTGTAGATGATCCTATTTAATGGGAGAAGGTTTAATTGGTCTGGTTTTTATGAAGGTTGGCATTAGATCCTCGTGTCTTCTGAGAACTTTGAGATGAGATTAGTTCAATCTTGTGGGAGCAGCCAGACAGAATGCCTAATGAATACTTGGGGCTTCCTTCTTGTGTAGACTCGTAGACATGATCATTTCAAAGATATAAGAGCCGGGTATGCAGTAGAACGAGAGGATGGAAGAACCAAATGTTGTCCAAAGCAGGTGGTGAAACTCTTTTGAAATCGGTACTTCAAGAAGCAGTGACAAACAATTACAGCTGCTTCAAGATACCAAAACAGCTTTGCAGTGAAGCTATAAGCCTGACTGGCAGATTATTTTAAGGAAAGAATGTTGATGGACTTAAGATGCATCAGAAAAGCAGGGACTATGTGTTCTACAAAAAGGAGCACGGAAGATTGGACTTCCTTGCAATCCTAAAATATGGCAATGCTTTGTAGGCAAAATTGGCTGCCATTGAGAAATGAAGAATACAGTGGCAAAAGCATTGAAACAAGGAATTTCTCTAACTGCTCATTTGCAGAGGCCTAGTTGAGTCATAATGCTAGCTTTACTGAGCGATCAATTTGGAAAAGTAAGAAATTTCCAAAGCGTGGCTGTGTTGCAATATTGATAATGGCTCGAATGTGTAGGCTACTTTCTCCTGCATATAATTTATCTGTGATGCTACAGTAATTTCCCATAATGATCCCAAACAAAAGTAGGAAACTTTATCTAGTTGACAGCACCCTTCATCATTTTGAACCAAAGACTATCTATAGTCCCAGACTTTCTTTAGAATATGGAGAATAGGCCACTGTTGAATTATGGAATTCATGGGCAGCTCTTGGTAAAGAATTCATAGTAAAACTAAGAATTCAGCAACGGGAAAACCAGTGCTATTTCAGATCTGTTGCAGCCACCGTATAAGAAGATTTGGTCGATGAATCAGCGTGATAGAGGTTGAGCATTTGTTCGGAGAGTGGCTCAACGAATTCTCCCTTTTAAGGGTTAAAATGGATAAATGGGCATTTTGTCGAACACCTTATGCGCATTATATGAAGAGGACGAGGAAACAACTGCTCATTCTCAAGGTTTCGGCACCCGATGCCTCAAAGGCGCGCGAAGCATTTCCGTGAGCAGTTCTGTTCAACCAATTAACCACCCACGCTAGATGGGCATTAATACTTAGCTTCTTAATCACAGATTTCAGGAAGGAAAATCGCAACAGCTCGCAATTATGTTTACCATTATTTGGGCAATATAGAACCATCGAAATCATCGTGTTTCTTTTTCTTTTTCATTTCTTTTAACAATCATCACAAAAGAACACCAGTGTGGTTAGGGATACAGAAGAATACCTTCGAATTGTATGTGAAACACAAGGCCAGAGGACTTGACCTTCGTCGAGCCGTTGGACCAAAGCTACGGTTTTTGATACTGATGCAGAGACTCGACTGAGTTCTGTGTCAGGGCAGCATCTCAAGGCTCCATTGATGAGGCTGTGGTTAGTGCCTTCCGTTGCTCATGTAGAGGGAGGCCACTGCATTAAGCAACGGGCCTTCCGTCTGTGGAACGGATAGGAACAGGGGGAATAAATACGAAAAATTGAAAGAATCTGACACACGTTGCATTGGATTAGTAAAAACGCAAAATTATAGAAATAAAATGTTCATTAAAAAATTGTGAAGATATTTACTTATATTTATATTTTTTTAAATATTGGATAATTGTATAAATTTATAAAACCTTTAATATATAATTTTATAAATTCATTTTATAAGCCAAGGAAGTTTACATTCACTTAGGCGATATATTATCTCACACATAAAATAAAAAAATATTAATAAAAAATTTAAACACCTATGAATTGGCAATAAACTTACATTAAAAAAAGTATATAAACAATACAAAAAATTCTCCAAAAAATATATATTATCATCCTCAAAATATGCAATAAGATTGCTAATTTATTAAAATGAATGATAATTACTTATACTCTGCAATATACTACCCACCCCTGAAGGGGACTTTGTGAAAACTAGAGGTTGCAATAACATGCTTTGAATATGCAGCAGATCCAGAAATCAATTTAGTTGGCGCAGTACCTGATATAAAACACTATAGTCTACAGAAAAGACCAACCCAAATCGAGATAAACTCAATTTCATTTCTATTATGCTGAACTTAAACTGTGAATTTAAAGAAATTCCCTCTCTACCACATTGAATATCTTACTTTCAATTTCAGATAGTCTCACATTGAATGTTCAATTACCTAAAGTGAATCTTTATTGAATTCATCATTTTTATTTTACTCCAATGTAATCATTAACTCTAAATTGTGGGTTTAAGAAACATAGTAGTGGACCCTTCTTGAACTTTTAACCCACTTTGATATCTTAAAATACAAAATTAGCAGTAAAATTGGAAAATCCTAATGAGATACTCCACACTAAATGTACCATTTACAACTGGGACACTGGCAAAGGATGAGAAAACCTTCTCTTACCTACCAAAGCAATATCAGGAAAACAAGACCCAAGTAAATGAATCCACATAAACAAGTAGTCAAAAAATGAAAGATTGGTGGATGTTAAAGATAATCAATGGATTAAGTCTAACCCTAAAACATCTTACATGTCCTACACAGTGCATAAGTGAGGTATAAAGGTTGCCATGATTCACCCACTAAACATTCAAGTGCAAATTAAGCAACCAACATTCTTACAGCATGTGTGCAAGGGAGATGGATCCTGACAACACGACATTGCTTTCAAGTTGTTCAGTCTTGACAAACTGCTATAAGTAGCCTAGCAAATGCCTGAGAAGGAGGAATTGGTATTTGAAAAATATGGTACGTCCCTAGCACTGTGACACAACAGCTCCAAACAAATATCATATGTAAACATTTTCTTCCGTAACTAATTGATGTCGAATCAACAGCATCCACCACGAAGGATATGCTCATCTACTCTTATCTATTGAACATTGGCAGACTCGTGGAATAATTCAAATGGATCATTCTTCCAAATTCATGGACTGCCCTTCTAAAATCAAACTCAAAAATGATCCAATGATATGAATTGGATGCTTGCATCCTGCTTGGCTGCCTAGCCTGATGACATTTCGGTAGATGTTTGAGGCTGCTACACTACTTTGGCATTGTATCGTCCTCAAATCCTCCATGTTCAAACCTAAATGTTGCTGTTAGATTAACTTCATCTTTGTAACCCTCTGTATGCTCACTATTTTCTCTTTTAGGCTTGTTCTGATTAAGTAAAATATAGACTTACACTTGGCTTTTGTAAGAATGACCCTTTTCCCTCGTGTTGCCAATCTAGGAAACATTCTTCCTTCTCAAAGGGGCAAGATCTAGCTTTGACCACAGTCCTAGCAAGTTCTGCCTTTCTGGATTCTTTGTTGTAGTAATTTCCCTTCTCTGCCTCCCTTGCATAAGATGCAGTGTGCCCCATGGAAGAACAGTCAATGCTTCAGTCCAACTTGAACTTGACATCTGAGCCACCCGGTTTGCGTAGTGATGAATGTGCACTAGTTTCATGCTTACACAAATTACTTCTATGTTCTTCATAAATTGTGAAAATGATTGAGAGTAAGAAATTGGAAAGAAACTCTAGAAAGAAGCCGTTATTCTGGGTGCACATAACAATTAGTTCTGTGACCAGCATGGTCAAGATTAAGTTCAGTCACCTAAGAATATATGAAAGGGATATGTCTTCAAATGGAAAAATGAATAGTACTCAGCAAAACTCAGCTGGCATCTAAAGTTGACTGATAAGGATAAATTCCGAGGGACTTGCAAAATATGAAGTCTGCACAACATGAATCAAAGGTGAAAAGGCCCAATTCACTGTGGGACAAATTAGTGACCTAAGGCCAAGAGAAGCTTCTGTAAAGGGTTTGTCACGGTCAAATGCTACTTCTGCTTTCAACTTCAAAGGGGGATTAAGGGTTAATGAAGTCAGTGCTGATCTGAATTTGAGAATTGATAGTTATAATCTGAGGGGACTTAATGCCATTGAGGTAAGCTTAAAGTGACAGCAAACTCAGGCTGAGTGATACATCTGAATCAATCAAAAAACAAATTTTGTGAAAATGTCAAGCCTTGAGGTAGACAGCTTCTAACCTCAACTTTTCAACTTGTGTTAATGTTAGAATCCTTCGATAGATCTGATTTTCAGATTTACAAGGTGTTTTAGGATCTTCCACTAACTATCGTATCTTCTGTTAAGGCCTGGGGAGAGAGAGATCTGAAGTTTTATATTCGTGTTGTTAGTCTCTAATTGATAGATGTGGTGTTTTATAGTGGGCTAAGGGGACTAATTGCAGGCCAAATATGCTGAAGAAATCCACATCCCCTTTTACACCAAAATAGATGGCCTCTAGTGAATATTCACCATTTTTATCTAAAGTAAACTACCCACAAGCACATCTAGGAAGTACCAATACCCATAATTTTGTTTAAACTAGAAATCTAATTTAATTCACCTGATAGTAACCCAAGATAATTTAATCAAGGCCGAAACATAACCAATCACATGATGTAAAGATCATACTCTGTCTATATCCTTGCACTAGGAATTTGGCATCCTACTATCATTCAAGAAACTTTTTCTAAAAAACATTGGTTTAACTGATATCTAAGAAACTTTTTAACTGGAATTGCATGTATGAGATCAAAGAAATGCAGAAAACATAATAAACAATTGTATTCTAGCTTACCACATGCCAGTCTTCCACCAGCATTGCCTGTGGTAATACTAAGTTCATGCCCGCCTGCAAATCCAAACAGAAATACCGGCAACTCATTGAAACTTTGGAACTATCTATCCCCAGAAAATATATGAGCAAATAGCAGACATATCCTATATAACTGAGAAATCTCACCCTTTCCAAGATCATCCTCAAGTTCATGGACCACGAAGGCTCTTCCAACAACCGAGTTTGGTCCACTCAATAATGGTATCTCTGCAACAGGTGCAATTTAAGCAATCTGCAGGAGGGAAACAAAGAACGAAGAAAAAATGAATATTTTGGTCCTTGTATATGCAGTGTGTGCACATTGTTGCGAGTGCATTCATGTAAGGTTTCACGCTGGACCTGGTTGTCAGTGATTGTTGCCTCTGCCACCCCTGTACCACCCAACAAATAACAGTTTAAGCAGCAATATTCAACAATTTGACAAGGCAAGCGCATATATAGATATTTAACCATCAGCATTTGCAACTAGGTTTCCCAGGTCACCCGCATACCGGATTTCATCCTCCGGTGAACCATGTGTGATGCCATTTGGATCAAAATGTGCAACTGCAATTCATAAATTAAAACAATCAGCAACCAACCCCACCCACCCCCCCCCCAAAAAAAATATATAAGCAGA